>VOPJ01002136.1:0-46268 GCA_014673585.1 Semibalanus balanoides
AAATGTATTTGGATTTCTCAAAATTTTGAATTTCAGCAAATTTCAGAAATCCGAGATATCAGTTTAATAGCCCAACTGTTAACCTGTCGTTTGGTGAAGAACAATTGAGTTTATCGTCAAAACAGTACTTTTGACAGCGTTTCCCGCAAACCCTCATTTTTCAACAAAAACGCAGGACATGACGTCACACTGACGTCATTTCCGATTGAACTATCATAGCCTCAACTTTTCCATCAGGCAAAATGTGTCAAATTGATGTGGAGCAAGGTACTGAAACTTGGTGACAATACCGATGTTGGCTTAGGATATATTGCAGAATAACGGGAGGGGGGGGGGGGTTATAAATAGCCCCCCAGTAACTCGCGGGTCAAGGGCCAAACGCCAAGGGAGGAGGGGGTCGTACTCCCACACTGTCAGGCAGTGATCTTTCCCTGCATGGGCGAGGGTTACTTTACTTTATTGTTGGCGGGACTTTGGAAGGCCAAAGGCCTGAATAGACCCGATCTCATCAAGCTCTTACGATAGCTATTAATTGCTCTAACCTAAATAGGGATGTCATAGATATGACCAGACCAATGCTCGTCAAGCCGGTTCTTGAACTCGTTTGTCGACTGTGCAAGTGCCGAGCAGGTAGGATTTTCCCAGGTCGTTTATCGCGGATTACTCCAGTGTTTCTCCGCACTCTTGACTGATCCCTTGGCTTCGCTACCTTCATGGGGTGACACTCTTGTACTTCTAAGGGAGCTGCTGGAAGAAGTCCTCCTCGAAGGTTAGGTCGACCATTCATGGAGCATGAAAGACCATTGATGACATCTCCTCTGCGCTCGTAGAGGAGGATGGAGCTGAAGCCGGAGGAGGCGTCCTGATACTGGAGATGACTGATGTCTGCGACGGCGGGTGCACGGCGCTGCACCTCTCAACTAGGCGCTATGATCTGCTTTATTAAAGGGCCCCCAGACAATATTGCCAATATTCGATGTGCGGACGCATCAACGTCTTGAAAGAAGGGCAGCTGTCTGGAGCGTCAGGAGTTTCGAAGAACGTCTAATTATCCCCAGATCTGACTCGCCTTGTGATCCAACGCAGCCTGTTTTATTCGGAACTTTCAGCTGTTTCATCAAGGAAGACACCCAGGTCCTTTCCTCTGAACACTCGTGATACTGGGTTCCGAGCAGGAGTACTCACGCTGAGGGTTCCATTACCCAAATAGAAAATCTTACATTCTTCTGGTGAATGGCAACGCCAGGTCGTGGACCAATTCACGAGGGCTTCTAGTCAGCTTGGCATCTGATCTTGGGTTTTGACTCCCGGACTGACATACAGCTTGGTGTCATCAGCAAATCTTGAATTGCACTTAACGCAATCAGGGAGGTCGTTCACAAATTTATAGAGAGCAGGAGCTAGGACAGAACCCTGGGGATAACATCATCATGACTGAGGTAGATTGACATTACACGTTCACACACCCACTGGCTGCGTCGGACAGAAGGCCTCGAGCCACTTCATTGAGAACTCCGAATCCCAAGGTCATGCAGGCTTCTGGTCAGCGCTGGTTAGGAAACTGAGTCAAAAGCCTTCTTGAAGTCGAGTAGGCTATGTCCATGGATTCCTTGTCCTCATCGCTGAGTTCCAGTTTTCTAGCATCAAGGAGTTAGTCGCACAATATCTCTTTGGGGAGGAAGCCATCTGCTGGGACGCATTCAGTTGCTCTGTCTCAGTCAGATGCTCCATCAGCCTGTCCCGGACTACTCCTTCCAGCACCTTCGACAGGACCGATATCAGACTAACTGGCCGATAGCTGATAGTTTGATGGTGACATAAAAATAATGATTCCAAAGGCATAGGTAAGATGAATCCCGAAGGGATTTTTACCTTTTCGAAGGGATTTTGATTTCCCACTATTGATGAAGCTTTTTGTTTTTCGACCGAGGTATTTTGCTGCTGACTGGTCCTCCGATTCTAGAGATGCCAAATTTAAGAAAAAAAAATCAATATACGTTTACATGGCAACAACTCAAGTGTGGCAGATGCGCCAGATTCGTTCATGCAGTTAACAGAAACCACAATGTATGAGTTCATCGTCGCCTCATTCAATTGCAATAGCGTCAGCTGACGAATGTTCAGTTGCAGTAAACATGAACAGACGCTTCCATATACGTAGTGGTGAGTAGAAATTGTAAACCGTTTTAAGTTCCTTATAGCATATAAAATTAATGATTGCCTCTTTTGTTATTTGCGCTGCTTGGGTAAGCCTTTGATGGCGATTACAAATCATAACTGGTCCTTACGCCTTGTTACACCTTATTTAGGCTGTCTGTGTTTTTTTTTTGCGATATCATCCGAAAGAGGGAGTGTTCCTTTGATATGCATGTGGCAGGATTCAAAACGTCATGACCTCTGCATATTATTATCGTTTCTCGTATATAAATTTGCTATTTCCCTCTCCATAGGATTGTGTGGTTACTAATGTCCCTCACACTTCTTGGGAATAGTTTCGTATGGCCACTTTGTTTTGCTGCTTGTTGGTATTGTGCTTTGCCCATGGCGCAGTCCTTAACCATCCTTAACATAAGGAATGGCCATGGTGCATTCCTTATTAAATAATGGGTTAATTTCCCTAAAAAGATGCACTTAATGTCTCCAAAAAAGTTGTTTTTTTGCTTTGAAAAAGTGCTTTGACATATCAGGCTTACAGTGCTAATATTTAAGAAGAGCCGGAATGATTGATTTAAGTACCATTGCTTAAAATAAACACCCTAAAATGATGCTAGGTTTAAGCAGGTGCTGACAAAAACTGGATGTTAAATGTTTTTCACCATACAATCAGATTGAAATGAGCAGCATAGTGGTGCTGGGTTTTACCATTTGAAATATAACCATTAGGGTACCAGTCTTTTGTACACTGTAAAGAAAGTTGAAGTGCTCTTAACTCAATAAAGACCGTGTGGTCTTCTGACACTTAAAGGGACTGTCCCACCTTAACATTATATTTGAGTTGAGATAGCCATTTTCCGTGCTAGGCATTACAATTATGTTTAGTATAAGTTAAAACAACCACCGAGGTCGAATTACAACAAATTGAGTTTGGTTTTCACATCTGTAACATCCTCAGTCCCTAATGTATTTGAACGGGGACCCTGAGCCGATGACGTCGTCACTCTTTACTAAATGTTGATGATAGTTGATTTGTTTAACATTTGGCCATACATTAGCCGTACATATGGCAGCGTGAAGGTTTTCTCTATTCCCCAAACATTCCTTCATATGACGTCATCATCCCTATATAAAGCTGAACTTTATGAATTGAGACTGTTTGTAAGGAAACAAACGTCATAATTCGGTTCTGCAGCAATTGCTTAATATGTAGCACCACATGTGCGTACATTTGAGAACAACTTTGAAAGGTGGGACAATGTCCCTTTAACGGGAGTGTGCCATCTCTTTTTGAAATGTTAACATGCATTTTTCTTACGGTGAAAAAGCTATTGGTTAATCATTTGTTACGTAAAATTCACGTTGTCTCTTAGTTTAAATTTTACGAATTCGTTTTGCATTGTTTGTTTCAAAACTCATTAAACGATTCGCCACTAAAATAGGTAATGAAGATGTTTACCTACATATGCGCAATTAAAGGACGATATAACAAACCCATAAGGAACATATGTATGGGTTGTTATTAGTTATCGAGGCTTGTTCGCAGCTGTATGCAAGTGCCACGAGTTGTTTAATATTGACCAGCGTAGCAATTTATGCTAGCGTGTAAATTTAATAGCAATGCGTTTGTGGCGAAAAGCCCTGGCGAATATCGATAATTAAGCTCCGTCGGAATGTATGGCGACCTTTGGAATATATCAGCAATTAGGTGATCTGCGTGAAATGAAAGGGAGTACATGGCTTAATCAGAAAAATATGTTCTACAGGACTAGTTGTCAAACAACCCACATGACCAATGTGAGTAGGCACACTCCCTTTAAAGAGCGCCCATGATAACGCGCTTCGCACGGTCACATCGGCCCTTTTCGGCGCACTGCGCGCACCGAAACGGGACCGTCTGGCCTCGAAAAGGGTTCACCGGGCCTCCAAGGGGGACGGCTCTCCACGCCGCTCCCTCTTGGCAACGTGCCTGCTCACTGCTGATGCCGTCCATAATATTCCCCAGCCACCTCTAATATCGTCCCATATTAATATGTAAGTTTGCTTCTAGTTGTCCTTGCTCATTTTAAAACCGTGGGCGTGTCGTCTCCTCCATGGGTGTAAATCGCCTTCAAAGTTGGTGTGGAATGTTGACTGTCAATTGTCATTGATGTATATTTTTTATTTCCTTATTTTTGTTCACTGGTCTTTTAAATGGTGTCGCCACGATTTCCCCTGGTATTGCAGATTCGTTCGGCGACACTGATGTATTTGCTGACTGAGTGGCAGGATGATGAGTTGCAGGTTCTGGTTAAGGATGGCAAGGAAGGCGGCAGTCACCGGCTGATCTCAGCTCCTCGATGGCGAGGCCGCTGAGATCAGACGGATCTATTGATGATTCGGCACCTCGATGGCGAGGGTAGCCGAAGCCGACTGGCCGGTTAAGGATGGTAGAAGTGCGGCAGTCGCCGGCTGATCTCAGCTCCTCGATGGCGAGGCCGCTGAGATCAGACGGATCTATTGATGCTTCGGTTCCTCGATGGCGAGGGTAGCCGAAGCCGACTGGCCGTACCCCTGTATGAAAGAAGCCCCAATTCCCGCGTCTCGATGGCGAGACACGGAATTCGAGTTAAGCCTGGATGACTCGATGGCGAGACACCGCGGCCGCCTCTCTCACACACCCAAGTGAGAATAGAAATGGCGGAGTCCCAGGACACTGGAAGGGATCTCAGTGGTTCCCTCACGAATAGACGCCACCATTCGTCACGGCAACTGCACCTCTTCACCTTCTCCTTGCCACTTGTCTACGTCACTTCTCCTCGTCACTTCATCTCCCGTCACTTCTCCTCANAATGAAAATGTTTTTTAAAGTAATTTTGCCATAATTATAGTTTATGAAAATATTGAAAACAACTTTTTTAGGCAATATTCAAGTAAAGCATCAGCGAAAATACGCCCCCTAACAGACGCAGCTATCTACCAGAGCCACATATGCAGGTAGTGATGATGATCCCTCATTGCCGTAATGGGCTTTTCAAACCCAAACTTTAAGCCTTTCCAGGAACCCCTATACGAGCTGCAATATGAACAAAAAAGACATCATTCAACTCGCCAGGCCTCGGAGAACCACATTAGTCCTGAGCACTAATACTTGTCAAAATTTGTGTTGTTGTGGCACACCCTAAATTAGTCGCGTTCATAAATAGGACCACAGATGACCTAATAATTTGAGATAGATCGCAAAACTGAGTAAATAAGTACAGCAATTAGTCGACCAGGCGTTCGTGCAGCTATGTCCAATATATTAAACAGGACAAGTGGTCGTTTCCTTTGCCTCACCTATCTCCGCGCTACTGTAGGGTATCCTATTATGGTCCTGGACGATAACCTATTATTTCAGTTGGTTGCATATCAAAATAAGAATACCAGTGTCGTGGCAATTATATCCCATAAAAAAATCATATTTAAATATATGTATCGATGGAATACGTTTCAGTGACATTCTTCGTAAAAAATGTCCATGTAGTTTTATTTGTAATCTACTACCTCTGATTTACCTTTCTGCCCAAATCACAACAACAATGAGGAATGCTGTTTTGAAAAAAAAATTCTCTCGCTCTCTCGCTCTCTCGCTCTCTCGCTCTCTCGCTCTCTCGCTCTCTCGCTCTCTCGCTCTCACGCCTCTCACGCTCTCTCGGCTCTCTCGCTCTCTCGCTTCTGCTCTCTCGGCAAGCCGTCCGTATTACATGTACAGTCGGTCTATTATGCATCTTCCCTTTTTCAGTTTCTGAAACTCATCTAATTTCTCTTTTGTGTGCATGAAGGACTGCTACAAGGTAACATGTGGTACATACCTACCTGGGTAGGTACCACTTGTTCCCTTAAATCAGACCTTCATGTACATAGAAGTGAAATTATATGATTTTTAGAAACTGAAAAAGGGAAGATACATAATAGACCGACTGTACAATCATGCCTAAGCAATAGATATGCTGTGTCATGTGGGTGAGCTCAGCACGAGCAGCGGTGTTCTGATATTTGTGTCGCCTTCACGTCGGGTGGAAATGCACAGTTTAGCAATGCGGCCTGTTTAGGTGGGTCTTATCTTCATCACCACCGTCTTGAGCGAGAAGTGGGGGCCTCTCCAGGCGTTCCAATAGACGCCGTATTTCCCCGAAGACTCACCAGAGAGGTACGGGCCGTTCAGGTTAGCATAAGTGCAGAAGTTGTACCACCAGCCTCCCTGGCGCATGGCGGCGCAGTCACCTGAGTGATGGTCCTGATCCTTGTCTTTGGTGGAGAACATTTGATCGTCGTTGTGGTTCATGTCGTCACCCGCGTTTCCGGTATAGTTCTTTGCCAGCAAGCGGTACCCATCGCGCTCTGACGAGATCTTGAAGGACCGGTACACGGCGTACCGCTTCGCGTCGTCAAAGTCTCCTAAGTCAATCCGCAGTTCGTACTGCCTATCCCCAGTGGACGTCATCTTCCAAAGGGACTCGAGCCCCCACCAGAACTCCTTGTCTAGCTCGCCGAAGCCTCTCTTGTACTCCGCCCAGCCGAGGAAGAAATTCTGGCGCGGCTCGATGTCCGCGCGTCGCTGAATGACGGTCCAGCCGCCGCCGTCATTGTCTAGGTCGCAGAAGGCCGGCACCGGCGGCTGGGAGTGGTCCTGGTCCAGCTGGAGCAGGAAGATGCCGCTCCGGGAGCCGGTCGGCATTTCACTGCAGTCCCTGGGCAGTGGCGCGCGAGTGCTGATGTTAGTATAGACTGCATTCATTTGCGTCACTAGTCCGTTTAGTTTAGAGCCTTGGCTGGACAGACTAGAAACAAGACCGTTCAGCTCATTGTCCTGGTTGGACAAGGTGGTGACGAGGCCGTTCAGTTTAGAGTCCTGTCTGGACAGACTAGAAGCAAGCTCGTTCAGCTCAGCGTCCTGGTTGGACAAGGTGGTGACGATGCTGTTCAGTTTAGAGTCCTGGCTGGACAGACTAAAAATAAGTCCGTTCAGCTCAGCGTCCTGGTTGGACAAGGTGGTGACGAGGCCGTTCAGTTTAGAGTCCTGCCTGGACAGACTAGAAGCAAGCTCGTTCAGCTCAGCGTCCTGGTTGGACAAAGTGGTGACGAAACTGTTCAGTTTAGAGTCCTGGCTAGACAGACTAATCGTAAGTCCGTTTTTAGTTTCATCTAGTTTAGACTCCTGACTTGACAGTTTGGCTGCTAGCCCGTCCATTTGAAAGTCCTGGTTATCCAGTCTAACCATTAGTCCTTCCAGCTTGGTGCTGTGGTTGCTTAATTCGGAGTTGCGATTTTCCAGCTTGATTGCCAGTCCGTCCAGTTTGTGGTCCTGGTTGTCTTATCTGGTTGTCAGTCCGTCCAGTTTGTGGTCCCGGTTGTCCAGCCTGGTTGTCAGCAGAGATGACAGCCCGTCCAGCTTGTGGTCCTGGTTGTCTAGCCTGGTGGCCAGCACGTCCAGCTGGGAGTCGAGCCTCTCCAGCCTGTCGGTCAGGGGCCTCAGCAGCGGTTCAGTGGCTGCTGTCACAGCCTGGCTCATGAGCGCTTCGAGCCTGTCCCAGCCCGGCTCCAGGCCGCTCGGCTCCGGCTGCTGCTGCTGCTGCTGCTGCTGCTGTTGACTGGCGCCGCAGCCGGCCACGATCAACAGCACGGCCAGCAGCCGCAGCCACAGCTGCGGCGTGGCAACTCACGGCAAAGATCGCGCGGCGGCAGAACGTCCTCGAGCCGGGAGAGCGGCCGCCGACACAGACGCGACAGGATACGAGCCGACCAGCAGAGCCGGGGCACAGCAGGTCACAACAGGTGCACAAGTCCAGCAAGGTCACGGAGACGACTGACGGAAGTTACTGGCAGGTCCACAGCACGGTCACAGCAGGTCACAGCAGGGTCACGGGAGGTTTCACCGGGAGCCGACTGACGGAGGCGTCCACAGCAGGTCCGGAGCCGACCGGCAGAGCTGACACAGCAGGTTTCACGGAGCCGACCAAGCAGAGCCGATCACAGCAGGTCAACGGAGCCGACCAGCAGAGCCGGCCACAGCAAGGTTCACGGAGAGGCTGCAGGGAGCCGACACAGCAGGTCACGGAGAGGCTGCAGGGGAGCCGACACAGCAGGTCACGAAGAGGCCTGCAGGGAGCCGACACAGCAGGTCACGGAGAGGCTGCAGGGAGCCGACACAGCAGGTCACGGAGAGGCTGCAGGGGCCGACACAGCAGTTCACGGAGAGGCTGCAGGGAGCCGACCACAGCAGGTCAATTTAAGAGAGGTGCCTGCATGGGAGCCGACACAGCAGGTCACGGGAGAGGCTGGCAGGGAGCCGACATACAGCAGGTTGTTCACCGGAAGAGGCTGCAGGGAGCGCGACACAGAGGTCACGGAGAGGCGTGCAGGGAGCCGACACACAGCAAGGTCACGGAGAGGCTGTCACGGAGCCCGACAACAGCAGGTAACGGAGAAAGGCTGCAGGGAGCCGACCAAAGCAGCAGGTCACGGGAGGGGCTGTAGGGAGCCGAACACAGCAGATCCACGGAGAGGCGCAGGGAGCCGACAACAGCAGGTCACGGGAGAGGCTTGGCAGGGAGCCGAACACAATGGATTAGCAGGTCACGGAGAGGCTGCAAAGGGAGCCGACAACAGCAAGGTCAACGGAGAGGCTGCAGGGAGCCGACACAGCAAGTCACGGAGAGGCTGCAGCGAGCCGATACAGCAGGTCATCAGGAGAGGCTGCAGGGAGCCCTTGACACAGCAGGGTATCACGGAGAGCTGGCAGGGAGAGACACAAGTAGGTCACGGAAGAGGCCTCAGGGAGCCGACACAGCAGGTTCCCCCAAAACGGAGAGGCTTGCAGGGAAGCCGACACAGCAAGGTCACGGAAGAGGCTGGGCCAGGGAGCCGAACAGCAGGTCACGTGTCGGATAGGCTGCCAGGAGCCGAACTCAAGTAGGTCACGGAGAGGCCCTGCAGGGAGCCGACACAGCAGGTCACGGAGAGGCTGCAGGGAGCCGACACAGCAGGTCACGGAGAGGCTGCAGGGAGCCGACTAGTGCTGCAGCTCGTCTCCTGGTGCCCCCACGGCGGAGTTGTTATGGTGAAGCATAGGGCAAAATTGTTTACCGGGTGTCTGATACAGACGGTGCTGGACTTGGCTTGCTTATCTTAGATACGCCCACGGAAATTCCAACAGTCACCAGTGACAGGCTTGATCTGGCAAGGGTCAGTGCAGACACGTAGCCAAAGGAGGGGGGGGGGGTGGATGCGACCCCCTGGAGGCCTGGTGGGCCCTGTTGATGCCTGACTGTCCTTTTCGGCGCGTGCAGCTCGCCGAAAAGGGTCTACGAGACTGCGCGATGCACGGTATTATGGGCTCTTGTCTCTTTAAGAGTCGAAAGACCACGCGAAGCGTGGTCTTCAAGAGTTTAGAGCAACTCAGAGGTTCTTTACGGGCACCAGGGCCCTTTCTGAAAGACCAGAGGGCCCTTGGACGTTCAACAGAGCCTTGTTCATGTCAGAGAGAGGGACCCCTGGACAAGGCAAAAGGCACCCTGGGCGGGTCAGAGGGCCTCCTGAACACCTCGAGTGAGCACCTAGCCAGCACAGAGGGGCCCCTGGGATGGTCGGAGATGTCCCTGAGCATGTCAGCAGGGCGACAAAGCAACCAGTGCAGTCCCTTGCCAGGTCTTAATGGCCCCCTCAGCAGGCTAGAGGGCCCCTAGACAGGCCAGAGGGCCTCTGGGAATTTCAAAGCGCCCCTGTGCAGGTCAGTGGGCCCCTGGCCCTGACCAGACCAAAAAGTCCAGCGCTCTCCCACTGAGCTACAGGGGCGGCAAATATAATTAATTGAATTCTATAGTATAATTCATTGAATTCTATAGTATAATTCATTGAAATTCCTAGTATAATTAATTGAAATCAACCGAACGGTTCTCGAGATCTCTGGGGGGGGGGGGGAGAATCTGCCTTCCGCAGGTTAACGTAAATTTTGCTGCCCGCAGGGAATAACTATGTTTAACCTATCATTTCTAAGCTTTAACCCGCGCACCGACGGGGGCGGATATCCCCCCCCCAACAGGTTTTTCAGGACTAGCGGAAAATGGCGGCGCGTAGCGCCGCCAAATTTTCCACAGCTGTTTGGGAATCGATTACCCATACTTTATGAATTTGTTTACTCCCTAACTTTTAAGGTCACGTTTTCAGGTCACATTAAGTGACCTGACCTCAAGTCACGCTTTTGTAAGTTTGACATCTTGCCAAAGCCACAGTGGTGCACCAAACAGTTTGAAACTCACAGTGTGTGATAAGGCCTCGGGTATCTACAGTTGATGTATCTCGGATTTTTTTTTTTATATCGATGACCTGAGGTCATGTCTGTCGCCACGATTTCCCTTGGTATTGTAAATTCGTTCGGCGACACTGATTTATTTGCTGACTGAGTGGCAGGATGATGAGTTGCGGGTTCTGGTTAAGGATGTAAGGAAAGCGGCAGTCGCGGCTATCTCAGCTCCTCGGATGGCGAGGCGCTAGATCAAGACGGATCTATTGATACTTTCGGCATCTCGATGGCGAGGGTAGCCGAAGCCGCACTGGCCGTACCCCTGTATGAAAGAAGCCCCGATTCCCGGCGTCTCGATGGCGAGACAACGAATACGAGTTATTAAGGGAATATCAGCACCTTGGGAAAAGTATGTAGAATGAGGAGAAGAATGCCAGATTACGGTCCCGGCAATTCATTTTTGCGAAAAAAAAGTCAGAATTTGTTGAAATTTGAAAAAAATAGTAATATTTGACATGTGAACAGTCACACCATCTTGCGTCAGCCAAAGCGAGTTGTGGTCGTCAACAAGGAGGCATCGAACGGCAAACTTGTGCGCCCGCCCAGTGACAGGCTGCCGTGCCGGCACCGCAACGATGGGTGCACCGGTAGACGTAAACGCGACTGGCTGGGTCGACCGGCGCTCGCTCGGCGGCGGGTAGGGACTGGGGGCACGCATACGTGAACCACTAAGTGTGCCGAGCGCCTGAACCGACAAGTCGGTGGCGGTCGGGGCGGACGCAAGGTAACTGAAATACTGGGCGGACGGTTCAAAAAGCGAAGTGCGGTGGCAGTTTTTTATCACAGTGGAGTAACTACAAATGACGTATGCGAAACCGTCCACGGATTTGTGAACGTTTAAATATGACCACATATGACCAACGGTTTTTTGCGTTGAAACTCAGCAACTAGGTCGATTTGGAGGAAAATTTTCGGATTTGGGGTTTTCTCAGCACACCCGACAATCTGGCTATCTCAGTTAAAAACTAATGTTAAAGGTGCTATATTCCCTTTAAGCCTCGATGACTCGATGGCGAGACACCGCGGCCGCCTCCCTCACACACCCCGAGTGAGAATGAAAATGGCGAAGTCCCAGGACACTGGAAGGGATCTCAGTGGTCCCCTCACGAATAGACGCCACCATTCATCACGGCAACTGCACCTCGTCACTTCTCCTTGTCACTTGTCCACGTCTCTTCTCCTCGTTACTTCTCCTCGTCATTTCTCCTCACAAACACCTGGACTTCCAATGGAGGTGTATTAACGCTCTCCACTGGTCACCATGCACCTGAACCCCGCGAGACATGGCGATAGAGTGAGGCCGGCGCATGGAGCGCCGACCCGAGATCAACTCGCGCGATTGGTCGCTGGTGTCCTGCGGCGCAGGTCACCAGCGACCAATCACAAGCCCGTACATCTCATCCCAGCCCGAGCCGGGCCTCGCCCCGGGCGAAACACAGCGCACATGGCCGCCACGTGGCCCGGCCACGCGGCCCGGCCGGCACCCCGGCGGGCGCCGCTCAACAGCCGTCGGTCGCAACAATGTCAATTTGTTTACCTCCCATTATAAGTCTCTGGGAGAAAATTGAAATGCGCACCAATCGAACAAAACCTGGCTAAATGTGATCAGTTTTCATCCTAATCACTATTTTGAAGCTAAGCAGAATAATGCATGTTGTATTTTGTCTTCCGTGACCTCTTTAAGGTCCAAATCCATTGTGCCCCCAGGTCATACTGGGGTTTTTGTCAATAACTGTCATCTTCCACGTGTAGGTAGAGTGCTGCGGTTTTCACCATTCTGTTTCCCTTGTCGACCTCCATCGATTACAAAAATGACTTGACCTTGACATGACCTCAGGTCAGGTTCAGGTCATTTTTTTAGTTGACCTAGCTAAATCATTAGATATGTGATTTCGATGCGCCGCTGATTTGATACACGATGTTGGCAAAAAATCGCTGCCCTACCTTTGATACTTAAAAAGTTATTAGCAAACAACCTTTTTTTTGTTAAAATTGAGCATTTTTGACCTTCCGCTACCTCTGAGCCTTAAATATTAAAACCTATCTCGAATCTGAGGCAAAGTTAGGCAAAAGAATGTTTAAGAGCATTGCAGTGCTTTTTTCGGATCGCTCCTAGCTATGTTAGTTACTGAGCTAGCCCGGATTATGTGAAGCAATGCTCAATATACACGAAATATGGGAAAATTTGACCTTTTTTGACCTCGGTGACCTCAATATTGACCTGATAAAAAATAATAAGTATTTTCACGATATCGGGCTAGCTCAGTTTTCGAGATATCGGGGGGGGGGGGTTATCTGCCATCCCCCGTCGGTTCGAAGTTGGCTCAGATGAAAGTCGGTGCGCGGGTTAAGAACCTGAAAAGGAAATAATTAAAAATACTCAAAGTTATAACTTATAGTTACATCCAGAACAATAGGAATCTGTTGTTATCTTGTTTTATAAATTGCATTTCCAAAACATATGTTAACCCTATTCTGTCGGGCGGGGGGGCGAATCGGCCCCCCTGAGGTTTTCGGTACAGTTCATTTATAACTCAATCCAGAAACTTTCAAACTTTGCTGACTTTTCCTACATTTCATTGCGCATCGATTTGGTGTACTTTTTCTCAATTAAACCATTAGGAGGGGGTCCAGAGACCGTTTTTAGGGGGCGTGTTCGGCCGTTTTTGACATAAAATCTTTGCATGGTTAGGCACTCGTGGAGAGTAATATATTAAATGGACTTGTTAGCAAAAACACATATCGATAGAGAATTGTATTGTTCTTTCAGATGGCCTATCTCGAAATTTCCAAAGTTTTGAATTTTGAAATCAATTTTTTTTTAAAAACTTTTTTGTTTTACCAAAATGTACAAGTTTTTTTGTTTCATGAGGTTTTGAAAAAACGGAATATTATTGTAAGAGAAAACAGTCCAAAATAATATGTTTGAAAGTTTCAGGGCGATATCTCTAAATATTTGATTACCTGATGTCCAGGTCAAATGCTAACTTCGACATAAATATTGGTGAAAAATGCAAAAACAATGGATTCAACACAATACATCAATACAATATTTCATTACATTTGTCATCTCAGGCCTTCTTGATAAAGAGGATACAAATTTTTAGTGAGTGACCTTTTGAAAGGGTCTTCAAGTTTCACGACACCTTTTTATCAATTACTCGTGACACGAACAATATAGAGATTCGTGAATGGCTCTCAAAAACGTTTGTCTTGTAACAATACGCACTTTGATATGCAGTTTACACTACTCATGTCAACCTTGGACCTTGACCTTGACCTTGACCCGGGGTCAAATTTTTCGATTTGACAAATTTGATATGATTCGAACCCGCAATGATAAGAGAAACACGAATGGTATTCAAAAATAAGTGTCTATATGTTTTAGATACAAAGTTTCAACGATCAAACTTTTGCTAAAAAAAGTGTTTTTAACATTTATTGACCTCGACAGCCCAACCGTTGACCTGAGTCATTTCTGATGGCATAAATGCGAAGACAATTAAAACTGCTCTCCAGTCCTTTTTTCGGATTCCTCCTAACTTGCCATAGTTTTCGAGGTAATGCAATGTTTTCCTGAATTATCATGTTTAGCAATATTTATTTTGATGACGTCATTTAACCTTTGAAAATAGTAACCCAAGGTACAAAATTTCACAAAATAGGTTCATTGTTGACCCTAACTACATACTAAGTTTCATGTTGTAGCCTCTTATGTCAGCGAGATCGGAAGGGGGGACCGAATGAGCCCCCCTTACAGATTCGTATACTTTCATCCCTCCAGGAATAGGGTTAACAATAAACAATTGCCATTTGAATTGAAAGCTCACTGTAGCGCAGAGGGTTCATGGTGCCTAAAACCCCAAGCCCAGCCGAAGCCCATGAACACCAAGCCCAGACCCAGACCAGGCCCATTCAAATTCAAGTCCGGCCCATTCATATTAAGCAGATAATTATTTTCACAAAATTTGCAACCATTATTCTAACATATTTTTGCGATGCCTATCAACGAGGAAGTAATATCACGCACCGTGGTATTGCTTGGCCTTTTGGACTCATCGAAACACTTTTCGGTCAACATTGGTCATACTGGATCAGATTTTGGGATCGACGATGATTTGGGATTTTCCAATCTTCACCACTGCTAGGTAATTTACCATGATTTATTGCTTCTCATGTAATTGCCCAAAATTTATCTGTTAAGTGTCCTTCATCATTTTATACTAACCCGCGCCCGGGTGGGCCTCCGAGACAACTTCGCCATTGGGGGGGGGGACGGTAAAAAGAACCCCCGTCTAACTCGAAAACGACAAGAGATACGAAAGACTCAGAAAAAAGCGTTTGAAAGCTCTAAACGTTATAAATTCGAAGTAACAAAAAACATTTTTAGCCTAAGGTCATTATTGAGGTCACCAGAGGTCATCAAAGGTCGAAATTTCACAGTTTTTGGACTCTTTCGAACAACCCCGTATATCTCGTGAACTATGATAGGCTAGCGAACAAACGGAAAAAAAACAATCAAAAAAACTATTAAAAATTTCAACGCAACGTTGTCCTTCAAAAATTGAGCTCAGATCAATAGTTTAGGCTCCAGAGGTCATCGAAGGTCAAAAATGCAGTTTTTGATAGATTTTGTTTCCTTAATAACTTTTTATCTAATAATGATAGAGCAATGACTTTAACACCATCGTGTTCGTCCTGGCAAGGCGCTTTGAAACATATACATGGTGACCTTTCAAGGTCAGTTTCAAAATTTGACCTCAGGTCAAGGTCATTTGGTGACCTGGGTAGGTAATCATGTTGCATATGGTCGATGCGGGCCAGACGAGACAAACACATTGTGTCAACCGATCGTCTCTATCTCTTTTCTATCAAAAGTTTATTAACAAATCATTGCTGTGACCTCAAGATACCTCAAATGACCTTGTAGAGATCAATGAGCAGCAACTGCACCTTGATCATCCAGAACTAGCCCAAAAAACATGATTCTGAAAGAATTAGCTTGATCAATCGTATATTTTCTGAATTGGAAGCATTTGTTTATTTACCCATTCACTTATAATGGGGAGGTAAAAAAATTGACCTGACCTTAAGTCACCGATACAAAAAATCCAAGATTAACAAGTTGTAGGTACTTACCAGTAAGACACCTTAAACGGCGAAGGACGAGCGAGTCCGAATAAATCCGCGTCAATAATTATCACCCGCCCAACGAAGGTTCGTTTTGTGCAAAGCATGCTTTTTAATTGTTTTCGTTATGTGGTGTTTTGCCGTCGCAAATAGATCTAACTATATCCGATTCTTTAAACTAAAATAGGTTTTTGAAGCCGTTATTTTTAATTTGCAATATAAAGCTTCATGTTTGTAGCGCAAAAATTCATTTTTCGGTGATATTAGATGGATTTGATGTGCTTACAGCTGCATCATTTGTATCGCTTAGCACCCTTTGGTTTTGAAGCTACGGCGGTGTAATGAAGCAAATATTATAAAATCGGCAATAAAAATATTACAGGCAGATTTAAACAGCGAAATACTGCATTCAAACATAAATTTTGGCATGTATTTTAGAGACGGTACATTGGTCTACAGATTGGTGGTTGTGTCATCGCTTCACGTCCCATAGGTGCTGAGCATTGATTTAAATTGTGAAGACGTCATAAAACTACGAATTTTCGCTTCTATAGCCAGTAACTTCGCACGTACCACGCGCCGCTGATCGACACATAGTACATACGCCGGGCAGATCGTTTCTCTACGCATCTGTGTTTGACTCGTGTCTTTGCGACGTTTGGTTGCCGAGATATAGGTCCGGTATTGCAACGATGTTTTGTAGGTAATTTTCGTGGGACGAACAGGGGTGCACGTGCGCCCCCCCCCCCCCCCCCCCCTCCCCCCCCCCCCCCACGTGCAGTGTGACCCAGAGTTTTGACCTGTGCCAACATTGCCAGTGTGTGGTCTCCAGCCTCACACCAGAATTTTAGCTGATAGCTCAGCTGTTCTCAGCTACAGTAGGATAATACTTTCTGGACACCCCTGACGCGGCACGTGTCCAAGCGCCATGCTGACCCATCAACATGAGGAAAAGCATGTCAATAATCATAATGTCATTGCATTGGGGCTATCAGATGGCGAAGGACCGCTTGTCAATCGGATGGCGGCTTGCCAAAAGATATAAGCTTCTACAGCGTCGCGGTCTGTCCGGGCCGGCCGGGCCGGGTCGGGCCGGCTTATATGTGATAAAAATCCCGTATTCAATGAGGACTCCGCTCCCGCTTCGCCTCGCCTCGTAATAATCTTATGAAATCTGCAAGTTTCAAATAACTTTTCGAACAAAAAACTGTGGCTTTGGCACGATCCAAACATTTTGGAAGAAGGTTCACTTAAAATTTGACCTGATGACCTGCCTCGGTTGACCTGAAGTAAATTTTTGTCAAAGTGTGGGAAATTGATGTCAAACAGTTTGCAAAATTTGGCGGCGCTGTGCGCCGCCGTTTTCCGCTTTTAACCGAAAACCTCAGGGGGCGGTCAAAATGACCCCCCCCCCCCACCTGGGCGGGGAATTACCTGGGTTAAACATAAAAAAGTCAAAACAACTGTCAGTAAAAAATGAACGGCAATTGACTGACTAAAAAAATTGTTCATTACCCATGCCCACCAGTTACCATGCAAGTTCGAAAAATGCCATACTCAGTCCAAGACAACGGAAGAATTGAGTGGGCACCCATGGGTGCACCCAGCCCATGAAACACACTGCTGTAGCGGAGAAAATATATTTAGGCGGTACGCCTACTTTTTATATTTCCGTTCCGTCTACAGGCGGCGCTAGTGAGCTGTCCGCCAGGTGCCGCTAGTGTCAGTACCGAAACTCCTGGTCACTGAGGTAAAACTGCAGAGGTCTCGTCCTGACCGGTCTGCACCTGGACGTCAGTCGGTCGGTGGGCGTGCGGGGGTTGACACTTAGGCGACCATCCGGGAACAATCCGGCGACAGACAGGCGACAGACAGGCGACACTGACAGTGCTGCGCCAGCAAGCCGACAGTGAGGCACGGTACAGAGACTGCGCGACAGTCCGGGATCTGTTCAGACGGCACTGGTGAAGTCTGTGAGACGTCTGCTGGGACTGCCGAGAAACTTCCGCAGACGCTCGTCTCCACGGACTGAGGGTGGCATCACCATGGCGGTGAGGCTGCTGCTGCTGCTGGTGCTGCTGGCTGCTGGCGTCCGGACGCAGCCACAGAAGTCAGCGCCGAAGGCCAAGCCCTCGCCACCCACGCCGCTCGCGCCTGAAGAGCTTCTGCAGGCGCTGCAGGCACAGCTGGCAGAACAAGAGACGGACAGAGCGAAGCAGTGCAGGAAGGTGGTCTTCGCCGACTGGCGAGATGTCACGAAACACTACGAAACAGTCCGGCATAAAATTGGTACGTATGTGTAACATGTTGCGGAAGGGTAGTGTGCTGTTTTTGGACGTGACCGATACTCGTTTTTTGTAATAGGATTTCACAAAGCTTGTTGGAATGCTGTTTATCCAGAGTGCCGTACTGATAGCACTTAAACTCTTAAAACGCCTTGGTTATAAATGAGTGAACTGGTAGTTAATCTATATATCATATACTAATATCTATTATATTATCTATTACTATATATATATATATACTTTATATATATATATATTATAGGTAAGTGTAAGCCTCCGGCTATCATATAGCGTTTCATGAAACGTTTTATATCTATGATTTAATCACTGGTTTTGAACTGAATTCCACTACCCATGGGCGTCACCCGTCAGAGGCGGTAGAGGGACCGGTTCGCGTCACCCAAACATTTTTGGATTTTAACATTACGCCTATATATGGGAAGAATCATTCGGGCGATGCATGCAGAAAGGATAGACTTTAGAATGCCTCTGTCACCCCTTAAACTTTCTGACAGTGGCGGTGTCAATGTCACTACCACACCTCAACATTCGGCTTCGCTTAATTTCTAAATCAGGATGATCATAGCATGCCTGAAGCATGTACAATTACTGTTACAAAGGGACAATGGATTGAAAGCGGAAAATCAGAGCACAAGGAAATAATGCAATCGACGGCTTTCACCTTTTTTGCTGCATCCGCTTGGTAGAACACTGTAAAGGTTGTCCCGTCAGGCGCAAAAAGAAACATACCTGCGCAGTTTGAGCGCGATATTTTCCGAAACAAGACAAAATGGCTAAGAGTCTCTTGGCCCGTTTAATGGTTTAATCAGTGTTGGGATGGTTTCATATACATTTCAAAACATTCATCTGGCTTTGATAGCAAACAAATCTTACCGCAATGGCGTGTAAACTCGTTAAATTGGAAAAACATCGAGTTGTTTTGTGTATAAGAGCAACATGTCGAATTAAAGCACTGTCCAAAGTCACGTGACCACGCTCGGTCACGTGACTGCGCCTTAACCCTAAATCGTTGTCTAAGGAGGGTTTGGGATTTGATTCCGACGATCCCAACACACTGGAGGAAACTCAAATCATTTGAGCTTCCCTATGATACCTATACCTACTTTACGAGATAGTTAATTGGCTGGGCCATTTAAAAGTTAAAGACTGTGACGTGAGTTAGGCTTTATAAGGTCGTGGCAATGACATGGAAGAGCAACGAAGGAGTGTGAATTTTCCCTGAGGAAAAAAGTATTATGTGGTATTTAGCGCGTTATCTGGTATTTCACCTGATTCTCTGGTATTTTTGGGGAGCTTTGTAGTATATTACAAATATACCTATGTATTGGTACTAGTGTGGTAAATAAGAGCACTTCTGTGGAAAAACTAGATTACCTTCTGTAACTATAACTGTCCTTGTCCTATTTCTAGTATATAGTTTGCCGGTCCTAGTATAATTCATTGAATTCAGTAGGAGCTTCAGAATGTTTTTCTGACAAATTCAAAATAGTAATCTGGCAAAGGCAGGTGAGACCGCTCCGGACGCTCGCGCTGTTTAATCTCAGTTTGAATTAATCTTCAATACCAATATCAAGATCCTCCTAGCTGTCCACGAATTTCAGCCGCTTTATTTTGCCAAAGCTCCTTATATACCTTTTCTAGTTTGAAGAGAGAAGTGTCCATCCAGTTTGGCCAGGGGCCAGCTCCGACCTGTTCTGAGGCCCTTCCGACCTGGTCAAGGACCACTCAAACCAGCCCACGGGCCCCTCTGATCTTCGCAGCGACTCATCTGGTCTGCCTAGTTTAGCCCCTCCGGGCTGTAGGGGGTTTAAGCCTACGCATTGGTCCATTTCGGGCCCCTTGAGGCCATGATGGGGGACACCTGCCCCTTGTCCCCCCTTCGCTGTGTCCCTGTGCAAGGGAAACGGTCTTGGACTTTTTACCAAATGATTTCGCCGCAAAAGAAATGTTAAACCATCGTTAAAATACCACAAGATGAGCAGTGTGGCTTCTGTTTGGTCCTGCCAACACATTACTACTACACAAAATACAAAAAATACCACAGATTCAGGTGAAATACCCTAGTTTGTGGTGAAATGCAGCATATAGTGGTGAAACGCTACAGATTCAGGTGAAATACCACAGATTGAGGTAAAATACTACAGATTCAGGGAAATACCACAACCGTGAAAATACCAGATAAGAAGGTAATTTTTCCACAAATGTCCTAACAAATAGGTAGACAAAGAATTATCGCCTCTAACAAAGGCATGGAAGCTAGAGTACGCAACTACTGTGTCTGAAAATACTTTAGTTGAGCGGCCTCGAGACAGTCATACAACCGAGTTTCAATATCTCTATTTTGACTCGAGTGATGGCTCCCAAGTGAAAATAATCTTATGATGTCATTTTTACACTACTTTCTTGACTTTGTTGGTCTGATACGAACAAATAAATATTTGTATGTATTTCTGAGATAAAACTGGTCTAGGAGCAATGAGCATGCCTTTTTGTTTGCATTTATCAAATTCTAATTTTGAGGTTTTCTGATTGCTATTCTGGACATGATCGAGTCGAGGCTAATGCTAATCGCCCATATCAATTATCATCTATGGTGACGATTTTCGTGACCTATGAGGTTATTAACTAACCCAGACATACAAATCGATATTTGGTCAGACAGCTAAATCAACGACCAACAACTTGACGCTAACCAAATCATTTTATTTTCATAACTTTAATAATGACGACGGACAGAGCAAAATCGCTATTTTGAGATATGGTCGATTTTGGGTCCAGTCATTCACTTGACCTGAAAGGTCACCCGTTGACCTGAAACCTAAAAGTTCATACTATTATATTGCTCGCATAGCAAGCAGCATGCTGGTTTTTACCGCGTTGCTCTGTGTTGCTCGGTTTGGAAGTAAACTCGGTTTGAGCGTTGCTGTGTTGTGTTGTGTTGCTGTGTTGCTCGGTTTGGCGTAGGTGAGAAACGGTCCACGTAAGGCAAGGGTTAAAATGCATTATAAATACCATTCAACCAATAGTTTAAGCACAGATAACATGATACCTGGATTGGACACTAAATTTTCGGCCTCTTATTGCTAAGTGTAGCAGTGAATGACGGTGCTGGACTCGCATTTGCACTATCCTAGACATAAAGTGTATCAGCTTAACAGCTCCGTTTCAAATTTCGGCTCTGCAACAAGAGGCCTAAAATTGAGTGTCCAATCCAGTAATCATGTTTGACTGAAATAAATTGGCAAAGAAGCTGAAAAAGAGAACGCAATTACATTGGCTGTGCAACGAATGACTCATGAGCGGAGCGCCAGAGGTGAAAGAGTGCAGGTAAGTCAGCATCAGTTCTGCGACAAAGCTGCACAACTGGAAAGCATGTTAAGCTATAAACAGACAGACAGCAAACGAGGTAAACTGTTCACATTTTAACAGTTCAGCAGCTCTGATGTTCATCTCCTCCACCTTCCGGTACACGGGTAACCCTTGCAACTGCAGACCACTGACCAGATAACATCAGCTGAGTCGTGTGCGCTGTGTGTAATCAAACGGTTCATAGGGATCGGAGAGCCAAACTACACATTAAACCACAAGCCTCTGTTGAAGAAAAACACACATATATCACGGCAGATTTACAGGTATGCGCCTAGTCATTGGTGTATAGAACCTCCCTCTGATGTTGGCTTGAAATCGGTCAACGGGCCTGAGGCTGTCGCTTAGCTTCAGTAGCGTTAAACATCGTTGAGTACTTTCGTTTTTTTGCGCCCAAAAAATGCGGTGAAGAGCTTGAGAGGCTCTTTTGACGCGAAAAATATTGCTACTTTTCCGCATGAATGTACTTTTTCGGGGAGGTTAATTACGCAAAGTGTCGTGTAGTGTGTATATGTCGGTCAGAAATGGCCAGTGTTCGGTGATCACGCAAAGGAGGACGATTTTTTAGCAGGAAGTGAATTGTCACGCAGAACATTTGCGTAGGGATGTTCAGCTGCGGTTGGACATTCCGTCGGCCCGTTTTCCTGGTTCGTGTCGTCATCGTGGGCGAAAATGACGCACTTGCTCCATATTACTGACACGGCGGGGGAGTTCAGGGACACGGCGGGGGACACGGCGGGGGAGTCAGGGAGTGTCCCTCTCGCTCAGATTACTACCGTAGTGGACGGTATGACGCATGGGTAGCTTTAATTGTTAAAAATACGCTTCCGGCATTTCAATAATTAGATATTTACAGAGTATCCTTGCGATGTTCCAAATTCACGCGCCCTGAAGGGGGAGGGCGAAATCCGACCACTCTAAGAGTTTTTCAAGGATTTGCGCGCCGTTGTTTTTGCATCCTGTTTGAACACCAGCTACCCACATTATTCAAATTAATTGCCCCTTAGGTCATATCTAGGTCAGGTACAGACCAGGTCACGTGATCGGTGATGAACCTCACCTCCAAACGTGTGGTGTCGATGCAGACAGCAGTTTTGGGATGATTGGTTTCAAACTTGCAGAATACTCCTCAGGTCATAAATATCTGCAATTTTTGTCTTGGATTCTGATATGGTGACTAAGTCAGGTTAATAATCGTGGCCACCAACAATTTTTGTAATAATTATCGACTATAATAAATATAGATAGCGAAAACGGTATGTGTTTGTCTCGTCTATACACGTGTCCCAATATACAACATGATCTTCCTTGGTCATGATATGACCTTGACCTGAGGTTTTTCAGTTGATCTAACCTGGTCAACATTAATATTATTTAAAATGCTTTGAAGAGACAAACATGATGGCGTTAAATGTATTGCCTTATCTTTTGTAAGAAGTTATTTGTAAAAATAGTCTTGCCAAAAAATAACCTTTTTGACCTTCATTGACTTCTGCAGCGTTAAATATTTAATGGAGTTCAAATTTGAGGATACGTTGGCAATGGAAAAGACAAAAGTTTTGTATTGCCTTTTTCGTTTGTTCCTAGAGATCATAGTTTCCGAGATATTTGGGGGTATCTGGAGCAAAGTCATAAATCTGGAAATTCTGACGTTTTATGACCTCTGGTGACCTTAATATTGACCTGACCTAATAATAATACCGACATACTTTCGATAGAGCTTGTCTCAAGCTATCTCACGCCACTTTATGCTTGTCGCTACGTTGCGTGGTTTTCTAGATCATAGGGAGTGAGATCCGCCTCCCCCTTCCAGGGGGGGAGGGGGGGGGGTGGCGGCGGCGGATCTCATTTATGATATTATGAGAGGCCCTCCAAAGCGCGTGTTAAAACAACGTTCTTTTTTATTTTTGGAGACATAAATTGGAAGAAAACGGTAATGAAGAACAACAAAATAAACATGCGATTTCCCAGCATGTCATCTGATTTCAAGAAGTCCATTTGTATGGCTCCAAACGTTTTTTCTTTCATCAAGTCTAGACTCGAAGTTTTCTAAAAATGCACTTCACTCTTGTCACACTCGACCTAGATGAGACAAAATATCGAGAATGTGAATACATAGCATCACAAGAACATAGTCGTAAAGTCGCAAACTTCCAGCTCCNAGCCGTAACTCCAATCAAGCTGAAACTTGCACAGCGTGATTCAGAGCCCCGGTTAACCCATATAACGGAGTTTTATCGAAATCGCAGATGTAGGGTGTTATTTTGGGGTTTTCGTTTGTCGATCTGTCCTGGAATGCCCCAGCAGTCAAAATCCAGCTATCCACAGTAAAACTAACTGGAAAATCTAGTGCCGCTTCGCGGCAAGTTTCGCAATTGCTTATACAAATTTATTTTAGCCACTTATCCTCTACAAGGCCGGAGGCCCATCGTCTATATTCATTGGTCTTATCAGGCAAACTGTAAAAATTTCGCGGCGCTAAGTGACTTAGGTACTTTTAAAAAATAAAAATATATATTGAAATGCTGCAAAGACGTTTTTCGTCATTTCAGCCGACCCCCACTTACAAACTATCGGCGATGCCCACGCGAGTCGGTTTGAGATAAACCTTAATACCACTTATTTGTGTATACTCCGTAGTATATATGCTACGTTTCGCGCTTTTGCGTTTTTTTCCGAAAACAAAAATATGCTCTAATATTTTAAAAAGGTGACCGGCCCAATTCCGTGGATAAAAAATGGGTACCTTTCTGCCAAAAAATCTCCCATTCCAAAAATACATATATATATATATATATATATGTATATGCAAAATTCGTTAAACAAGACAGCATATTTGGCGTTGATTTGCTTCTTCTGGGTTGTCTCGACAGATCTCACCACTCGCCTATCTTGAAAAGAGTAACGTTGTTAAAGTGGACCTATATCATTATGTAACGTTTCGTCATATTATTATATATATTATCATTATTATGTAACGTTTCGTTTGTTCGGCTGATTGGTTGTCTGTTGTGTTATTTGTTGCGATTTATATCCGGAGCGCTTCTCGCAGCAAAAGCCCGTTCAGTGTATGACGTTGAAAACTCAGATGTGTCGATTTCAAACTTTACAAGTTTGAACCGTTTGTGAAATATCTGACGCCGCGATACGACTGCGAATGTATAATGTTATTCATATTGTTATTATTTTAATATGTGTTACCGCACCTATGTTGTCTGAAGATGTCAGCGGGTATGATGAAACGTTACATAATAATATAGGTGCACTTTTACAAAGTTACTATTTTCTAGATAGACGAGTGGTGAGATCTGTCGAGACAACCCCAGAAGAAGCAAGTCAACGCCAAATATGCTGTCTTGTTTAACACGAATTTTGCATATCGAACAATCTGCTCCCTACTTTCACAAATATATATATATATATATATATATATATATACACAGGGTGGAAAAAAATACGCGAACATACATTTTATCGTTTGTTTAGAAGGAAAAGACGACGATAGCGTGAATTCTTTTTTTTGTGTATGTATCCCCTTGTTTTGCGATGCTCTGGCGAATGCCGTCCCGGCATGCCGCGACACCATGTTGTGAAGCAAAATTCCGGCGAGATCTCAGACCATGCCTTCTGGAGCTGTTTCTTGGTGAGCGGTTCGGATGCTGGGCTGTTGCAAGCTCGTTTGACCTTCTGCCAAAATCGCCCAGGGCGTTTTCAATGGATTGAGGTCTGGGGCTGTTCCCAGGCCAAAACAATCTCGCGCCCAGAAGGATGGCAGGTTGTCCGACACCAGTCTTGCGTCTTTTGGCCGTGTGCGGGGAGCTCATCTTGCATGAGATGGCTTTGCTTGCATCTGGCACGAGAGCGCGCTGGAGTATCGTGCCAGTTTCGCCCCTTCGGCTGATCACACGGAGACACTCCTTTTCAAGAATGTTCTGGCGATAGTAGTCTCCATTTATGGTCACCTTTCGAGGCACCACGTGCAGTTCTGACACCGCCCGGGAGCTCATCATCCCCCAGATGTGCAATTTCGCTGGACGCTTGACGGTTGGGACGGCCGGGACATCTGAAGCATCAGCAGCCCAGACGCGGTCGTTCTGCCGGTTTGGCGAGTTAAATATCTCAAAAGGTGATTCATCCGACCACAGCACTTGCTTCCACTCCTTCTCTGTCCAGTTTTTGCGCTCCTTGGCGAACTTTAAACGATGATTCCGCTGTTTTGGCGTTTTTGAGGGTCTGTACGGCTTGACGCTCAAATTTGTGCGGAGGTAGGTGCGAACCGTGGTATGCGAGATTGGATACCCGGCCCCAGTAAGCCGTTTCGCCAGCTTCCGGGTCGATTGACGCCGTTTCGTCACCGACATGGCGATCATCTGCTCGGCGACAGGGTGCACAGAGGGTTTCCTGCCGCGGCCGGCTCCAATACTGATATAGTATATGTATGTAGAGGTATTTTGCTCTTGTGGAATAAAATAAAATATTTGAGTTGTTTCATATGTTTGCTATGTAATCGGGACTATTGTTGCAATATAAGTAGGCTTTCAATTGAAAGGATGATTCATCAACTGAAATACCTGGATTTCTATCTTTGACCTGACATTGACATGACATGTGACCTTATTCTGAAAATTTAGACGTATGCCTTAAATGCATCGTATTGAGAGCTTTCGACTGCCTCCTAGCGCGTCTCGCTGCGGTTATTGGTTTGTAAGATAACAGGGGGCAGAATCTGCACCCGCCAATGGAGCGTGCTCAGCTGAATACCCCAGCGGAGCACAGGATAAGCCCCTAAGCACCACCACTACAGCTATCTGTTTTAATGTAAATTTCGTTTTTAGGACAGTGAGTATTTTACTCCAGGCTCGAAGAAAAACCTTACACTTTGTTCCATAAGGTCGAATTTTGTAGATCATCATGACCCAATCCCGAAGATCAAATGCTGGAAACACAGTCTCGATTTCAACACCAGAGGTGCGGGATTTCTGCTCTCTGGTCACAGCATAGGTGCGGGATTTCTGCTCTCTGGTCACACCAGAGTTGCGGGATTTCTGCTCTCTGGTCACATCAGAGGTGCGGGATTGCTGCTCTCTGGTCACACCAGAGTTGCGGGAATTCTGCTCTCTGGTCACACCAGAGGTGCGGGATTTCTGCTCTCTGGTCACACCAGAGGTGCGGGATTTCTGCTCTCTGGTCACACCAGAGTTGCGGGATTTCTGCTCTCTAGTCACACCAGAGTTGCGGGATTTCTGCTCTCTGGTCACACCAGAGGTGCAGGATTTCTGCTCTCTGGTCACAGTAGAGGTGCGGGATTTCTGCTCTCCAGTCGTCGGCCGTCTCTAAGTAGTGCAGCTGCTCACAGCTCTCTGATCCATACATCACAGCGAGAGGCAGGGAGGAGGCATCGAAAGTGGTGGCCAAACGGGCCGTAGTGTTTCGAGTTTGTTCGACTCACCCCGCTAAGTCACCGTCACTGCACCACGAGCATACTGTCCAGACAGGCCTGTCCAGACAGCCTGTCCAGACAGCCTGTCCAGACAGCGACTCATCCCGCTCAGCTGTACGTCAACTGCACCAAGGACAGCCTGTCCAGGACAGCCTGTCCAGACAGGCCAGATAAACGGACCCGGCCTGGTACTCTGGCACCAGAGCGTTACAGGCTGACACCCTGGCGGAGCAGGACGGAGCAGGGCGGAGCCGTCCGCTCTCCCTCTGTTCCTGGCACCAGAGCGTTACAGGCTGACACCCTGGCGGAGCCGTCCGCTCTCCCTCTGTTCCTGTGCGCGATGGCCGGCTCATGAACTTTGCAGCACACCTCTCTGTGTCACAGGGCACGAAGTGGACATGCATCAGGTGACGAAGTGGACATGTATCAGGTGACCTGGGTGAGTGCCACCTCCTCTAGCTCTCCAGTCCACCGTCATGCCCCGCTGCAGGTCAGACTCGGGGCGGCTGTGGTGAGTGCGGGGCGCGGCTGCACTACCCGTCAGTGGGGCGCGACTATAGTACAGCGGCGCACTACACGTCAGTGGGGCGCGACTATAGTACAGCGGCTGCCGCTACAGTCAGTGGGGCGCGGCTATAGTACTAGCGCTGCCCTACACGTCAGTGGGCGCGACTATAGTGACAGCGGCTGCCCTAGCACGTAGTGGGCGCGCGGCTATAGTACAGGGCTGCCCTACGCGTCAGTGGGCGGCGACTATAGTACAGCGGCTGGCCCTACACGTCAGTTGGGGCGGGTCTATAGTGCATGCGGCGCACTAAAACACGTCAGTGGCGCGCGGGCTCATAGTGCAGCGGCACACTACACGGTCATGTGGGCGGCGCGGCTATAACGTGCAGGCGGCACACTACAACGTCAGTGGGGCGCGACTATAGTGCAGCGGCACACTACCACGTAGTGGGCGCGACTAATAGTGCAGCGGCACACTACACGTCAGTGGGGCGCGGCATAGTACAGCGCGCAACTACACGCAGTGGGGCGCGACTAAAGTGCAGCGGCGCACTACACGTCAGTGGGGCGCGGCTATAGTGCAGCAGCGGCGCACTACACGTCAGTGGCACGGCAGCTCAGGGCGGCGCTGGCTGACGTCTGGCCGCCGCCGCCGCCCGTCTCGGCTTGCTGCGCCGCTGGATACGAAGCTGCAGCAATGGCCTGGGAATCCCGAGACGGAGCTGCAGCAATGGCCTGGGAATCCCGAGACGGCGGGTGGCAGACGCAGGCAGATCAGCGTCCGCACCAGCTGACACAGCTCGGATATGTGCTCTGCAGTTATCACCGCAGACGCGTGACTTGCTAGGCTGCTGTATTGAATAGAGCGCTCAGTTTAACACTTACTGGGACATCGGCATTCTTAAGTGTTACTGTTGCCTCATTATTGAGAAAATGGCGATGATAATCCAATTTAACTTGAACGACACTTTTAACCGTACAACTCGTTTCTTCCATTTTTGATCTTTGTGAGCCTTTAAAGCGTTTCATTTATGCTCACCCATTTTCTGCTTGTGTGTAAATTTGTGACAGTTAATTTCGTTTTTGAATATTGCTGATCAACTTGTTGATATAGGCATTTGATAAGTTTATTATGTCGTTGTTCAATGTTCATTTCTGTTTGCTTTGTGATATAATATGATTTTTAATGATTGTTGAAAATATATGAATGATGTCAGATGGATTTCAAGCAGCGATTGAACACTGCAGCGGAATTGTATTGCTTCCGACATACGCAGTTCATCTTCAGGGATCGTGCCCGATTGACCTGTTTTTGTGTGTACCATGTTACTCTACTGGTGCCACATGGTGGCCAGGTTTTGTGTGTGCCTGCTGTCAGATTTGACAGGATGTTAGGAGATGACAGCCACGTTTTTTGCGACTCTAGGAATTGACTAGATGAATTATCATGAAACGATTTGTTGTTGCCTTAATACCGTCAAAACAAAATCATTAATGCATGCAAAAGCAGTTAATACAGTTAGTTTTATCAATTATTAAGAAGATATTTTGTGAAGACGTGCCAGTCTTTTGTGCAACTATTGTATTTAGCTCCACTTACTGAAACGTGAAAAACACGTAATCTCGTTTCTGAAGCTGAATCTCAAATCGACTGGCGTTAAAGTGTACCACTTGCGAAACGAGTTAAAAACATGGAGCATTTTAATTGCACTTGGCTGTGTGAAGCTCAATGAGAGCAGCTCTCTCAGTTCTGAGCCGTTTCGAAATAGTCACCGTGTCAACTGTCAGGTTATATGCGTGGCAATAGATCTGCCAAAGGGCTTGAGAGTTGAGAGACAGAGAGATAGAAACGAGGCAATCCCAAATTTACAGCTGTTGCGAAACTGCGAACGGGCCAATATCCAGGGCCGCCCTCGTGGTAGATTGATGGGCAGTTGTTAACGCAGCCAGCCTCTCTGTGATTAAGTAATTCTGCGTCTGTCGATCCTATTGAAATCGCACCAAACCGGTACAGCGACATGTTTTTTGCACTTTGATCATTTGCATTTCAATCAAAGTCATGACCCATATATGTATTTATGCATTATGTCAATGGACCGAAAAGCTCTGATCTGGTCCTCCGTCATGTTCCGATAAACTAGCAGGCCACTACACGTCCCTTGAGAGTAACAGATGTATAATCCTACTACCTATCCGATCCGAGAGCCTCGGCCGTGTTCCGTCACCACGGACCATCCACCGATACCGTCTGAAGATTTCGTCAGCGGGGTTCCCGTCTCATCTCAATCTGAACTGATCTGCCTGGGACTGGTTACGTCACCGCCCGCGTCCCATCTGCGCTTGTCGGGCGGAGTCCTGTCCGCCCTGCCCGTCAGCTGCTGCCGAGAGGCCAGCAGACGTTGTATCGCCTCCGGCGGTGCCTCAGTGACCACAGGAGCCGTCTGCAGCGCTGGTCTCTCCGGCGGTGCCTCAGTGACCACAGGAGCCGTCTGCAGCGCTGGTGTCTCCGGCGGTTCCTCAGTGACCACAGGAGCCGTCTGCAGCGCTGGGTGATCCGGCGGTGCCTATGACCACAGGAGATATAGATATATAGGCCGGTGCCTCAGTGACCACAGGAGCCGTCTGCAGCGCTGGTGTCTCCGGCGGTGCCTCAGTGACCACAGGAGCCGTCTGCAGCGCTGGTGCCTCCGGCAGGGTCTCAGGACGTATTGTTGCGGGATATAAAAACTTGGTCGGTAGCGAGGGATCGTGACGCATGAACGAGTTCAATGCATGCTTAATTTGAGAGACTACGCCTATACGAAAGCGTCGGCTGGAGATAGGAATGACGTGATAGAACTGGGCTGACTGGTATAGCTGAGCTAGGAAGTAGTTTAACACGTCAGCGGTTGGCGTGAACGGGTGAACAGAGGCAGGTCAACGCGCCAGATGTCCGTGACGACATCCTCTGCTTCGTGAGAATGGCCCGACTGTCGTTTTTTTATTCATTCAATCATTAAAATGTCGTTTTGAAATCGGTTTGTATTTCAACTATGTTCTGTTGTGTTCAGTTGTGCGGTGGTTTCCGTCGAGTTGCGCAATGCTCAGGCTGTAAGGTTCTGACATTGATCCCAACCAGACAAGTATACATTTTGCGTTTGAGTGGATCGCCTCAGCAGGCAGGCATCCTGTGCAGGGACGTATATGTGTCGTCAGTCCTGACAGGTGGTGCCTGGGTGTGGTCCTGTCTGTCCTTAATGTCGGCAAGTGGTGCCTGCAGGTGTGGTGCCTGCAGTGGTGCCTGCAGGTGTGGTGCCTGCAGTGGTGCCTGCAGGTGTGGTGCCTGCAGTGGTGCCTGCAGGTGTGGTGCCCTGCAGTGTGCCTGCAGGTGTGGTGCCTGCCAGTGTGCTGCAGGTGTGGTGCCTGCAGTTGGTGCCTGCAGGTGTGTGGCCTGCAGGTGGTTGGTGCCTTGCAGTGGTGCTGCAGGTGTGGTGCCTGCAGTGGTGCCTGCAAAGTGGTGCCTGCAGATGTGGTGCCTGCAGGTGGGTGCTTGCAAGGTGTGGTGGCCATGCAGTGGTGACTGCAGTGGTGCCTGCAGGTGTGGTGCCTGCAGCAGTGGTGCCTGCAGGTGTGGTGCTGCAATGGGTGGCCTGCAGGTTGTCGCTCTGCTGTCTTTAAATGTCGTCGTTACGCCTCTTCTTAGAATCATCTCTGTCATCTATGGCTCCTGCTGTTCACTCATCTATGTCATCTATGGCTCCTGCTGTCCACTCATCTCTGTCATCTATGGCTCTTGCTGTTCACTCATCTATGTCATATATGGCTTCTGTTGTCCGCTCATCTGTCATCTATGGCTTTTGTTAACTGCTCATCTCTGTCATATATGGCTCCTGCTGTCCACTCATCTCTGTCATCTATGGCTCCTGCTTGTGACATCATATCTGTCCATCTATGGCTCTGTTGTTCACTCATCTCTGTCATTTGTGGCTCCAGCATGTCTCGCTCATTTATGTCATATATGTGCTCCTGTTGTTCACTCATATATACTATATATGGCTCCTGTTCGTCCGGCTTCATCTCTGTCTGCTATGGCTCTGTTGTCGCTCATCTCTGTCATCTATGGCTCCTGTTGTCCGCTCATCTCTGTCATCTATGGCTCCTGTTGTTCACTTATCTCTGTCATATATGGCTTCTGTTGTCCGCTCATCTCTGTCATCTATGACTCCTGTTGTCCACTCATCTTTGTCATCTATGACTCCTGCTGTCCACTCGTCTCTGTCATTTATAGCTCCTGTTGTCCGCTCATCTCTGTCATCTATGGCTCCTGCTGTCCACGGTCATATATGGCTCCTGCTGTTCACTCATCTATGTCATCTATGGCTTCTGTTGTCCGCTCATCTCTGTCATATATGGCTTTTGTTAACTGCTCATATCTGTCATATATGACTCCTGCTGTCCACTCATCTCTGTCATATTTTGCTCCTGCTGTCCACTCATCTTTGTCATCTATAGCTCATGTTGTTCACTCATCTCTGTCTTTTATGGCTCAAGCTGTCCGCTCATCTATGTTATCTATGGCTCCTGTTGTCCACTCATCTCTGTCATCTATGGCTTCTGTACTTCCGATCATATCTGTCCATCTATGCTACTGTTTCCACTCATGTTGTCATCTATGGCTTCTGTTGTCCGCTTCATTTCGTCATCTATGACTGCCTGCTGTCCACTCACCTCTGTCACTTTATAGCTCCTGTTGTCCGCTCATTCTGTCCATATTGGCTCCTGCACTGTCCGCACTCACATCTCTTTTTGTCAGTCTATGGCTGCCCTGCTGTTCAACTCATCTATGTCATCTATGCTTCTTGATTGACCGCTATCTCTGTCATCTTATGGCTGCTGGTGAGGTTACCGCTCACTCGGCCATCTATGGCTCCTTCTGTCCACTCATCTCTGTCATCTATGGCTCCTGCTGTTCACTCATCTATGTCATTTGTGGCTCCAGCTGTCCGCTCATTTATGTCATATATGGCTCCTGTTGTTCACTCATATATGTCATATATGGCTCCTGTTGTCCGCTCATCTCTGTCATCTATGGCTCCTGTTGTCCACTCATCTCTGTCATATATGGCTCCTGTTGTCCGCTCATCTATGTCATATGTGGCTCCTGTTGTTCGCTCATCTCTGTCATCTATGGCTCCTGTTGTCCACTCATCTCTGTCATCTATGGCTTCTGTTGTCCGCTCATCTCTGTCATCTATGGCTCCTGCTGTCCACTCACCTCTGTCATCTATAGCTCCTGTTGTCCACTGATCTCTGTCATCTATGGCTCCTGCTGTCCACTCATCTCTGTCATCTATGGCTCCTGTTGTCCACTCATCTTTGTCATATATGGCTCCTGTTGTCCACTCATCTCTGTCATCTATGGCTCCTGTTGTCCGCTCATCTCTGCCATCTATGGCTTCTGTTGTCCGTTCATCTCTGTCATCTATGGCTCCGATTTTTTTTTTAATAAATTTAGTCCGAATGTTTTGTATAGATGGCTTTCGAGGTCAGGACCCGCGCTAAGCAGAGCCTGTTGCGCTCTCGAACCAAGACTCTGGCTCCTCACGGAACCGGCCCGGCTCTCTCTCAAATCCAGACTGCCCTCACCAGGGCACCACACCTCCAATCTGCGCTCCCAGCCCGGTCCTCGCCGCTTATTGGGCATGACAGGTCCCTCGCCCTCTCTTATTGGCTGTGAGGCACGCTGCTGGCTCTTTTTGAACCTAAACCGTATTCAGTGATTTATCACACTGTTTTGTTTTCCAATTTTTGAGTCAAAATGGAGGATTCAGCTTCCGCTTTCATTCGTCCTCTATTTTTACATTGCATTTTATTTATTTATTTCAAATTAGTGCTGCCAACTGGAAGGAAAATTTGGAACTCTTTGTTACGCCGTTGACCTGTTCGACCTGGACCCAGGTACCAGACAGGCAATGGAGGGGAAAAAGAGGGGGCGTTTCCGCTCCAGAAACACGGAGTCGGCCGGCGCGTTCATGGTGCTGTCATCCTTTGTGACCCTGCTGACGGAGGCAGAGCGGGTACTGTCTTACCTCTGTCAGCTTTGACCTGTCATCTGAATGACAGTTGCCCTGACCGGGCGATGGCTCCGGATACCGAAGGGGAGGAGTGGGGATGTGGATGTGACCCGGTCGTCGTACTCTTTGCCGCTGGCTTAATGACCGCATGGTCAGTGCCGCGGAGCGGGCGTCGCTGCCATCGCCAACTCAGCAGTGTCGTCACCAGACATGTGCATGGATCTGAAAGTAGGATCTATGATCCCAGAGGATCTCTCGATGAAACGCAATGTTGGATCTTTGATCCCACTGGATCCCACGACAAATTACACGTTGGAGTCTTGGATTCCCAAAGTGGATTTTTCGATTAAATTTTGCAACGGATCTTGGTCCCACAGGAATCCCATTTTATAAACAATGAAAAATGGATCTATGATCCCATACGGATCCTCGGATCCGACAGATCCGATTGCATATTATGCTATAATTTAAGTATTTTCGACCAAATTCGAACTAAAATGCATGAACCCATGCCTAGTTGCATTAACAACGAAGTGAAAAGGTACTGACAATTACTTAAAAAAATTGTTCCCGAAAATCGCAAAAGTATAATGGCGGATCTGGGAACCCAGTGGATCCCCAACATGCAAAATGGTGCCTGCGGATCTCGGATCCAGGCGATCCGTCGACAAATATTGAAGCCGGATCTATGATCCCCAGTGGATCATCGACAATTTGGAAGGTGGATCTATGATCACCAGCGGATCCATATCCCACAGATCAGATCCCGAGATCCGTTTTTTGGATCCGAGCACATGTCTGGTCGTCACCTGAGTTCCTGCGCCGTTAGACCACCGCCGGCCGGTGCAGACGCCTGGGGGAGGCTGTGGCCAGGAGGGAGAGCGGGGAGGGCAGCTGACAATTCGTTGCCACTGCTATGTTACATGAAATGCCCACGCTACATCTTTAAACTTCTTCCAGCTAATTTCGTCCTCGAAATTCGGAAATGAAAATTGTAACTTTCCCTCGAGAGTTATACAAGCAATGAGTACCCCTTTTTGCGTCTAAGTTGGTTACTTCTAATCCCTAGGTTAAACATGTTCAGTTGTTACTCATATACCTATGTGACACTTGTTTACTACTACGCTCTGCTAGAGCGTACGGCGGGAAGGCAGGTGGACGGACGCCTTGCCAGCTGCTGGAGCGCAGCAGCGCCAGCGCCCTGTTGGCCGCCTCCGCGCGTCTGTCCCTCTGTACACACGTCTGGTCTCGTGTCAGAGGCCAGGATGACCCGCGGCGGCGGTCAGCCGAGAGGCTGGTGGGTCGCCGACTGTGCGGGCTGCGTCCGGCTCTGCGACTTGTCGATCATCGCCTGGCAGATCTGGTAGGAGTGCTCCAGGTTGACGGTGCCGGCCGGCGGTGCATCTCTGGAGCGCGGAGCGCGGTGCCGTCTCGTCCCCGTCCTCCGACAGCGTCGTCTCGGCGACGCAGAGCTCCGACATCTTCTCCATCATCTTGTCGTCGGAGGGCAGTCGCTGTCTTCTGTACCACCGTACCTCCAGTCTGTACCTCCAGTCTGTACCTCCAGTCTGTACCTCCAGCCTATACCTCCAGCCTGTACCTCCAGTCTGTACCTCCAGTCTGTACCTCCAGTCTGTACCTCCAGCCTATACCTCCAGTCTGTACCTCCAGTATGTACCTCCAGTCTGTACCTCCAGTCTGTACCTCCAGTCTGTACCTCCAGTCTGTACCTCCAGACGTCAGGGGCCCTGTTTTTGATTAGCTTGTTTCCAGTTGACCTGAGTGGCGTCCCCTCTTTGCCGCCAGACGCCGGGCGCGGACTCCTGTGCTGGTACCGCCGACCGCGGACTACCTGGCACGCGTGTGTCCGCCGCCGCCGCTGCCTCCAGCCGCTGAGGTGGACAGCAGGCTGCTGCACCAGCTGCAGCTGCAGCAGGAGCTGTCGCAGCTGCGGCCGGCGCCGCCGCCGCCCGACTGCGACATCGAGCTGCGAGCGCTGGCTCACCGCATCAACGCAGGACAGGACTTCAGCATTAACGTGTGAGCTGGGGCTGCAGCATGGTGAAGCTGTTGAAGGCGGCGTGGCGCCGGCTGCGAGGTGGTGTGGGTTAACTGCTGTGTGACGCCAGCCGGTCATCAGATTCGTGTCGGGTATGACAGTGAACTGGGTGTCCGTGAGAGCTCGTGTAACGTGTTGAGCTTCCGTATTGTATGCAAACTGCTTCGCGAACGACGCACAATTGGTGTTTTGTAATTGGCGAGCTCTTTCTCTCTGATGTTAGGTAGAGAATGGATGTTGTTTATTATTAATTTATTATTATTGACTTGTATTTGCTGTCTGTTTTCGCTATTGAGTGACCGAGGTTCGAGTAGGCTTCAGATATTTGAAAATGCTTCTAAAAGACGAAGACGTGACTTAAGCCAGTTTGTAGGATATTGAGGAGATAACGAATATATGTGGCAACGATATGAGTTTTGTGTCTCCAATGCAACAATGCCATGTCCTGTAAATGAGCTTGCATGTTACCAAAGCGCTGTATAAATATAGAAAGCAGCTTACACTATACCGCTTTGGCACCAGCGCTACCGAAATCACCCAGATGACAGGATCACCTTTCATCATTTACACGGTGTTACCTCAGTGCTCACGGGAATACCGTGACTGTCCGCACTTTTCACACCAGAACGACGCGCTAACTCCGTATGTGCCGGCTGGAATGATTTCCTTCCCGTGACGATCGGAATCGGTGACGCAACAGACGATGGTTCATTACATCACAACACGCGATCCCCCGGCGCAGAAGTGACGACAGCAGCCTACTGAGACGCGGAAGCTGAGCCGGCCGCCTGCTGAGCTATTGTATTGTATTGTACACTTCATCCGACCACTTCCACTTAATTCGTAAAATACGAGTAAAGTAACGTAGGGCTACTCTAGGGTCGTCGTCATACAAAATAGCATCGCGATTTCTCTTGTCAAATTAAAAGTAGGTACACAATGAAAAAGTAAAATACAATAAGCACAGTCATGCAAAATAGATACAAGTTAAAAGTAGGTACACAATGTAAAAGTAAAAATACAATAAGCACAGATAGTAAAATTAATAGACATCGATAAAAAATCAATGCATCTCGAACGGCTTCACGGATAAACTTTTTGAAATGTTGCTTGTGAACATTTAAATATACATTTTTTGGCGCACAGTGTTGGTTGTATAGCTGGCTTGACATGATAAATGAATGTTTTCTTCCCATGGTTCGTTCTTGGCTTGGCTAGTGCTAAATGAATCCGACTGACGCGTTCTCTGCGAGCAACGCACTCCCTCTATTAAATGTAGCTGACAGCCAAGTGTACAGTCGGTTCTCGTAAATCAGCACTTTGGTGTAATAGAGACAGCGTCGAACATGATCAGTCAGCTGGTGGACGTTAGCCATCCAAACTGCGAAATCACGTCTTGAAATGTGGTCAAATTTTCACGCCCGGAAATTACTCGGCTGCAAAATTAACACTTTTTGAATTTTCTTCATTAACATCCTTGCCTGCGTTACCATGATACCTGAAGGGCATACGAATGTGAGACATGACTAAGGCATTCAATTAAATCCGGGGAGTAATAACAGGCGCAAATGCTTTGCGTTGATAAGTCCAATTAAAATTCCAAAAACAACGATCATGGACAAGTTTGACGTGATGTTGCAGGTGAGACAGCGGTCGATAATGACTCCCCAAGGTTTTTTGAAACGCCGATCAGTTGCACTTCAGCTGCCTCGCCCCTGAGGTGACGTGGGAGAAGTCTCCATGCGGGTCAACTGCCTGCGGTCTCCGCACGCCATGAACTCTGTCTTACTTGCATTAACCCGCATTCCATGTTGCTGGAGCTGCTGAGCTGAGCTGAGCTGAGCCGGCCGCCTGCTGGGGGCTGCTGAGCTGAGCTGAGCTGAGCCGGCCGCCTGCTGGGGACTGCTGAGCTGAGCTGAGCTGAGCCGGCCGTCTGCTGGGGACTGCTGCCTGGAGTGGAGTCTCAGGTGAAGGTCTGGTCATATAGCTGGTCATATATCTGCTGGGGACTGCTGCCTGGAGTGGAGTCTCACGTCTGGTCATATAGCTGAGTGACATGAGAGAAGCCGTTAGATGGCGTGTCGTGCCGCCACATGCCGTTTGGTATGGATGATTCAATTCCATTGAGCGGATTCACATCTATTGGTATAATTCACTACCATAGTTACATTATCGGACGAAAATACGTCACAAAAATATGGTAAAGAGCAAGTCAGTGAACCAGTTCTGCAATGGCTGCAGTCCAGTCCCCACTGTCTGGGCAATCAGCATTGTGGAATGGTAAGTACAACTCTACAGTCTACAGTTCATAAGACATACACACGTCAGGAGGATGGTTGTAGGAGGATGGCTGTGTACTGTGTTTCTTTACCTGGCGTAACTAACTGAGCGACTTATTCCGAGACGTCCGACATAACTATTGAACGGCGTTGAACGTCAATGTTGCGTTGCCTTATACAATGGTCATCTCTGGTCGAGCGATGATCCTCTCAAAGGAAAGAAACAGGGTGTTCTTACTTCTTAAGGACTTAGGGCTCTCTTAGGTCGGAAAAGCGCCCCCCCCCCTTCAACGATTAACCCTCACCCTGGTGGGGGGTCATTTTGACCCCCTCCCCCCTGAGGTTTTTCCAGAATAGCGGAAAAACAGCGGCGCGCAGCGCCGTCAAATTTTGTACAGCTGTTTGAACATCAACTTCCCACACTTCATAAAAATTTGACTTCATGTCATCTCAGGTCAGGTCACTAGGTTACGTCAAGGGACCTTGCCTTCCCAAAATGTTTGTGATCGTGCCAAAGCCACAGTTTTTGTCCGAAAGATTTGAAACTTGCAGGATTTCATAAGATCGTAAGTAACTACAACCAGTAAGACGCCTTAAACGGCGAAGGACGAGCGAGTCCGAATAAATCCGCGTCAATTTATCACCCGCCAGCGGAAGGTTCGTTTGTGCAATAGCATGCGGTTTTTAATTGTTTTCGTTATGTGGTGTTTTGCCGTCGCAAATAGAATCCGAACTATAGAATCGATACTTTTGAACTAAATAGATTTTGCAACGTTATTTTTAAATTTGCAATTATATAGCCTTCATGTTTGTAGTCAAAAATTCATTTTGGATGAGTTTTTTAAATTAGATGGATTTGAATTGCGCTTTAAAGCTAACATCATTTTTCATCGTTTAGCACCCTTTGGTTTTGAAGCACGGCGGGTATACATGAAAGGAAATATTATAAAAATCGGCAATAAAAAATATTACAGGCAGATTTAACAGTGAAATGCTGCATTAAAAACCAAATTTTGTAATGCGTTTTAGAGAACGGTAACAATTGGTCTAACAAGATTGGTGTTTGTTTCATCGCTTCAGCGTCCCGTAGTGCTGAAGCACTGGTTTAAATTGTGAAGACGTCATAAAACTATGAATTTGCGCTTGTATAGCCAGTAACTTTGCACGTACCACGCGCCGCTGATCGAACATAGTGCATACGCCGGGCGGATCGTTTCTCTACGCATCTGTGTTTGACCCGTGTCTTTACGACTTTTGGTTGCCGAGATATAGGTCCGGTATTGCAGACAATGGTTTTGTAGGAATTTCCGTGGACGGACAGGAGTGCACGTGCGCCACGTGCAGTGTGACCCGAGAAGTTTGACCTGTGCAACATGCCAGTGTGTGGTCTCCAGCCTCACACCAAATTCTTGCTTTATAAGTCCAGCCGTTTCTCAGCTACAGCAAGGAACAACCCTGACGCGTCACGATGTCACGTCTGTGCGCCATGCTGACCCACACAATGAGAAACAACACGGTTAATAACATAATGTCATTACATGGGGCCTTCAGATGGCGAAGACCGCTTGTTCAATCGGATGCGGGGTTCAACAAGATATAAGCTTCTGACCAGCGTCGCGGTCTGCCGGGACCGGGTCGGGTTAGGCCGCTTATATGTGAGAAAAATCCGGTATTCAGTGAGGACTCGCTCGCGCTTCGCGCTCGCTCGTTATCAGTGTATCTCGGATTTTTTTACTTCGGTGACGAACTAAGGTCAGGTCAACTTCCTGACCTCCCCATTAGAAGCGAACGGGAAAATAAACAAATGCTTCCTTTTTCGAAAATATGCATTGGATCAGGCGAATTCTTTCAGAACAATATTATTTCAGATAATTCTGGATGATCAAGGTGCAATTGAGACAAGCGAATGACACCACTATGTTCGTCTCGTCTGGCCGCGTCGCCCCATATGCATCATTACCATCCTGGGTCACCAAATGACCTTGACCTGAGGTCAAATTTAGAAATTATCCTTACCAGGTGACAATGTATATGCTTCAAAGCGCCTCGACAAGATGAACACGATGGTGTTAAAATAGTTGCTCTATCATTTTTAGATAAAAGGTTATTCAGGGAAAAATACCCAAAACTGCCTTTTGACCTTCGATGACCTCTGGAGCCTTAACTATTGATCTGAGCTCAATTTCGGTACACCTTCTGCGATTGCATTTTTGATGAGCTTCCGATTATTTTTAATGTTTGTCCCTAGCTATCATATCTCACGAGTTGTTCGAAGCAAAGTCCAAAAACTGTGAAATTTGACCTTTGATGACCTCTGGCGACCTCAATATACTATATAAAGCTTGGCTGAAAATGGTCTCACTAACTTCGAATTTACATGTTGAGAGCTTTCGAACATTTGTTTCCGCATCTTGCTATCACTTTTAGTTTTCGAGTTAGAGGACAAGACATTTTGACCCCTCACCATGACGAAGTTGTCTCGGAGGCCCAACAGGGCGCGGGTTAAGGGTTCCCTTCTAACTAACAAACAGACCTGTCAGCATAGAGCCCTATCAGGCCTGACAAACGTCATTTCAGAACGATAAGGAGCCTGAGGCTCGAAGGCCTGGACAATACTGTATCGTATCAAACCAACTGAGGCCCCTCTCAGACCGCCGGGTTCTTTCCGGCTTAGACAATGGCCCTCTAAGACCAGCCTGGGGTTCACTCAGGCCTGGCAAGAGCCACTCAAGCCGACCGATGGCACCCTCAGGCCGACTGAGCTCCATCTAGGCCGGCCAAGAATTCCTCCAGGCCGACAGAGGCCCCTCAGGCCGAAAAAGAGCTCGTCAGGCCGACTGAACCCCCTTAGGCCGAACAAGGGTCCCTCAAGCCGACCGAGGTTCCTTCAAGCCGACCGACGGCCCCTCTAGTCAACCGAGGGCCTCTCAGACTGATCAGACTGAAGGCCTCAGTCACGTCAGGGGAGCCCTCAGGCCAAACAATGACTCCTTAGGTTGAATTGAACCCACCCAGATGGACGTCCTCCAATTTTGTGGATTTTTAACATTACGCCTACGGCTACGGGCGTTGCATGGAAATAGTTGACTTCAGAATGTCTCTGTTCCCCCAATTTTTTAACGTGGCGGAGCTCTTAGACCGAGCTACCCTCAAGACCCAACGAGGCTCGCTCAGGCTGACCGATGGCTCGTCAGGTTAATCAAGAGCCCTTCAGGCTGACCTCTGTTTAAGGGAATAGTTCACCTTGAAAGTTGTCTTGAAATTCAACCATACGGTGCATCTTGAGCTCAAACTACGAATATGACTTTTGGTTAGGGGGGGGGGGGGGGGGGGGGGGGGGGGGGGGGGGGGGGGGGGGGGGGGGGGGGGGGGGGGGGGGGGGGGGGGGGGGGGGGGGGGGGGGGGGGGGGTGGACAGGTGATGGCAGTATATGTTGGAAAAGAAGAAGTTTTACTCTTTCGTATTTCACGAGAAATCGTAAAAGATAGCAGTGGCGTTTCTGGCTCCGCCCAGAAGCTAGTACAGTCCCTCTGGACAAAGGGTTGCCGCGCAGCCCGGCGGCTGAGCGGATATTAACGAGGCCGTCGTGATCAGGATAGTACGTGTCAGAGAGTGTCTACCTCCAAGCGCCGCCTGGCGGCGAGCTATCCGAATTTTGGGGTGTTTTCTGGGTGGGGTGAAAATGCAGACTTATCCTGTGTCGAAAACTACTTTACGTTGCCGAAGTTTATTTCTTTCAGCCTTAACTAATTTTTCGATCTGCTCTACAAAACTGCTATCTCAGTTCAAAACCCCATGTTAAAGATGAACACCTCCCTTTAACCTCCAGGAAGAGCCATGAACCCCTTGGTCCCTCTGGCCACGATGACCCGATGCCCTTTGATGGCTCGACGCCCTCGATGTTCCTGTGTATCAAACTTGTATTTTAGCACATATTGTTTATATTAAGGATATTGCAATACTAGGGACTCAAAAAGGCTGCATGAACCTTATTGTTCCAGGCAAACAATAATTTTACAACAAACTCCATTGAACACCATTTAAATAGAGCGCTCCGATCGCTAAATTGTCATGCTCCCCCTCCGCTATTTGCTAATCTGAACGTTTGAGCCTTGGCTCTACGGAAATGTTAGCAGAAAACAATCCATGCTACCAACTTATCCATAATATCATAATCGAAAAAGCAGTCGCAGATGGAATCACAATGCTCGTATACCTACTCCTAAAATGGAGTCACATCTTGATATAATTAAATACTCAAAACTCAAAACAGAACAATCTGTAAGGATAGTCATTTAAATTTGGCAGGGGCACAAATTTGGAGAAACATTGGGGGCTCGGAGCACTATTGGGGGGCTCAGCTAGCATTGGTGAGGGGGGCTCGGACCCTCCCAAAGAGATATAAAGTTCCGCCCGTGCATAGTATTGTTATTAAGGCGGTGTTCTGAGGAGCGGAAGGACCCGTACTCAAATCGCGGTGCCGCTCACTCTCCGGACGACTGCCCCCAGCTGGTTAATCTGGACCAGGTGCGGGGCGAGCTCCCACGCAGAGCAGTGGGCGCATTGAGCAGGAACACTCCTGACTCCTGTGATTGGGATCTTTGATTGTGATCCCGAAAAGCGAAAATGTATTTATTACATTTGTGTCATCGGCAGCAGCAGGGTCAGATACATTGACATAAGGAAGAAATTTATATCGGGCACCAGCTCATCAAAAACACACAAGTTATGTTTATCAAGATATAGCAAGGAACTTGTTGCGTGAATATTTGTCATTTGGCAGCTTTTAACAAGCTATGGATCTCAACTTATTTTCTTACATTACACCCATAGGCACTGCATACAAAAATCAAAATTTATTTCAAAAGACCTCCAGGATCCATGCAGCATGCCCCAAACATTAAGGGTTAATGGTTCCTTCTAACTAACAAACTAACATTCTAACTTCTAACTAACATTATATATAATGTAAATCACACCTATAGGTGTGATTTAAATATCCAAAAACGGAGGAGGCACATCAATAGTCAACACACTCCCGTCTCCACCATGTCAGAGCCCTTGTGAGTAGGTTTCTGTCACTTGAAAAGTGACAAAAAGAAAGCGAAAGTCAAAGTTTGTAGAAAAAATCAACATGAGATAACTACCCCAACTTAACCCTTTTCCTGGAGGGATGAAAAGTATACGAATCTGTCGGGGAGGGGCTTATTCGCCCACCCCCCCTTCAGATCTCGGCTTCCATAAAAGCTAGAAACATGAAACTTGGTATGTGGTTAGAGTCGACAATGAACACCATTTTGTTAAATTTTGGTGACCTTGGGACACTATATTCAAGGTCAAATGACGTCATTAATAGTCATATTTGTCAAAACATTATATTTTCCGGAAACCTTGCCATTATCTCGTAAACTATGGCAGCTAGGAGGAATCCGAAAAAAGTACTTTAAAGCAGTTTTAATTTTCTTTCGCCGCAATGTCATCAGAAATGACCTCAGGTCAATGGTTTGGGCTGTAGAGGTCAACAAATGTTACACAAAAAACACAAGTTTGATCATTAATAACTTTTTATAAACCATATAGAGCACTTATTTTGATACCATCGTGTTTCTCTTGTCATTGCGGTTCGAATCATACCAATTTTGTCAAATATAAAATTTGACCCCGGGTCAAGGTCAAGGTCAAATTCAAGGTGACATAAGTCGATCAAACTGCAGATCAAAAGATGTCTATTGACGAGACAAAAGTTGTGAGACCATTTGCGAGTCTCTATGGTGTTCCTGTCACGAGTTATTGATACAAAAGTGTTCGTGACCTTGAATGACCTTTCAAAAGGTCACTGACTGAAAAAAATCATCCTGTTCATCAAGAATGGCCTAAGATGACATGATACTGAAATAATTGGATTGGTACAATGTGTTAAACCCATGTTTTTCATTTTTCACCATATATTTATATTGGAAGTTTTTTATAAATTTAGTCCGAATGTTTTGTATGGATGGCTTTCCGAGGTCAGGACCCGCGCTAAGCAGAGCTTGTTGCGCTGGACGCTGACCTCACCACCCGATGCACAATTCTGTTGGCCGGCAGAATTTAGTGAACGAAAAGTTACGTGGCCGACATACTCTGGACACGTCCGCCCCGCTCACTGACGTCACCTGGGCCTTGAGTGCGATCCGCTGCCACCTCGGCGCAGACCATCCCAGTCAGGAGCAAATAGCGAGCGCCGAAGCGACTCGAACCCAGGCTGCCACTACTCATACTGAGATAGGTCAGAAGACCAGCGCTCTCCCACTGAGCTACAGGGGTGGAAGATGAGCATTTGACCTGACATCAGGTCATCAAATATTTAGATATCACCCTCAAACTTTCAAAACATATTAATTTGCATGTTTCTTCTTACATATATTCCAGTTTTTTGCAACGTCATGAAAATAAAAAAACTTGTATCATTTTGTGAGAAAAAAAAATCAAAACTCAAAATTATGAAATCTCGAGATTGCCATCTGAAAAAAACAATCAATTCTCTACCGATTTCTGTTTTCGCTAACACTTTCCTTCAACACACAACTCTCCACGAGTGCTTAACCATGCAAAGATTGTGTGGCAAAACGGCCGAACCGCCCCCATAAAAACTATCTTGGACCCCTTCCTAATGATTTAAATTTAGAAAAAGTACACCATTCGATGTGCAATAAAATGTTAGGAAACGTCAGCAAGTTTAAAGATTCTGGGTTGAGTTATGAATGAACTGTACGCGAAAAACCTCAAGGGGGCCGATTCGCCCCCCTCCCCCCAACAGTAATAGGTTTAATTTCAGTCATGACATCCCAATGGATTGTGTTGTTGGTGGTGCCGCTTCCGAAATATGTGTTTGCAATTTTGCGCCACAATCGCTCATTTTCACTAAGGGAGTGCTTAAAATTATGCAAAATATTGAAAAGACAACTAAATTGCTGCTATGTCAAATATCAGAAATGGTTGGACTTAAATAAATTTTAACATCAAAACGTCAAATCTTTTTCGAGAAAACATGCAACTTGTTAACATTAAGTCATATTTACTCACGCAAATTGAAAAAAGATAGCAAAGTGACACCCTTATGCACGTCATTTACTCAAGCCGCCCAATCACATTGAGGGCATTAGGATGACGCAGGCCTGGTCTAGCCGCCCCACAGCCACAGCCAGCCACAGCCAGCCACAGCCACTCCCAAATATAAATGGGGAGATAATTCTTTGTCTACCTATTTTTAAGGACATTTGTGGTAAAATTACCTTCTTATGACGTATTTGTAATGTTGTGGTATTTTACCTGAACCTGTGGTATTTTACCTCAATCTGTGGTATTTCACCTGAATTTGTGGTATTTAACTTCAACTAGTGTTTTTTTTCAGTAGCAAAGTGTTGCCAGATATGGCTGGACCTATCAGAAGTTCACTGTTGTGGTATTTCACCCGAATCTGTGGTATTTCACCTCAATCTGTGGTATTTCACCTCAAGTCTGTAGTATTCAAACCTCAAAAATAGTTGCATTTTAACCTCAATCTGGGTATTTCACCTGAATCTGGGGGGGGTTCACTCTTGCCAACCTGGGTGGGGGGACACTTCCCACCTGGGAGAGGGCACACGTCTTGCCACCTGGGGGCACTCTTGGCACAGGGGAGCACTTCTTTGTCACCGGCGAACTCTTGGCACCCGGAGGGAAGGCACTCTTGGCCACCAGGGGGCAAACTCTTGCCACCTGGGGGAGGGGGTAAACTCTTGAGCCATTCTTGAGGGGAGTATATGGGCGACACTTTGCAACCGCGGAGGTTACTCTTGCCACCCTTGGGAGGCGTACTTTTTCCATTGGGAGGGGGCCAACACTTGCCACCTTGGGGGGGGGGGCAATCTTGCCTTGAGGGTCCTCTTGTCCCCACTTCGCATCATTGAGATCCATGATAAAGATGAGCAAGCTAAAGTACTTCGTAAAATGTAAATAAATCAACTCAAATCCAAAGGTTGAGAAAAAGAGAAACATACAAAAAATGCCACACAAAGCCTGGAGGCCTGGAGCATCTTGATCAGAGGAAAATTCTAAGTGCCTCTGGATTTGAATTATACTAGGACCGAAAACTATATCTAGAAAGGTAGAGGGACATGGCCAGTCCACAGTTACAGAGGTATACTAGTTGTTGATACCACTAGCTAGCTCATTTTTACCACACTGAGTACCGATAAAATAGGTAATTCTTTAATATACTACAAAGTTCCCCAAAAATACCAAAGAATCAGGTGAAATACCAGACAATGCGCAAAATACCACAGAAGGTTTTTTTACCACAGGAAAAATTACCACCCATATAAATGGCTGGCTGTTGGCCAGCTGTGAGGATTTGTGAAAAAATAATATTATGTGTTTATTTTCAGCCTACTGTTATGGCAACATGCCAAGGCTTATTTAATCATCATTGGTTCGATAAGATTGATGAAAAAAGTAGGTACAAATTACAATATGCAGCTACAGCCGTAGCCATAGCCATGATCTGGATATTTTCCAGTCCGGCCAACCCAATTAGCCGTGGGGTTCGGCCTGCCATGCAGTGGCGGATCCAAGGGGGGGTCACGGGGGTCATGACCCCCCCCCCCTTGGGCCGTGAAGGGGCACCACCG
>VOPJ01002137.1:0-23400 GCA_014673585.1 Semibalanus balanoides
GTAGACTGCGCCGCACGTTACACCATACTGCGGTACAGCCTAGGTGCTCATTTGCTAACGGACGGTATAGATACGAGAGCTCTGCACTATGACAGCCAGACCAGTGATCAACCAGACCACAACCAGACCATCAACAACCAGACCAGTGATCCACAAAGTCCCAAGCCCAGCGAACGACACGAGTCGATGTGTTTGCGGTGCTATTCAGCAGCTGATTTAAATGTCAGCACTGTATGGCGAGATCCCGTTCAGCCTAACGTATGCTGTTCATCTCAACAATAAACCCCCCTTTGAACAGCAGAATATTCTGAAACATTGTATTGTACTATATAAACCATCTACATACAGTGGTAAACGTGGTACATCATAACACGCTTGTATCTGGTCTCATTTCGCATATCATTATGTCGAAATGCCGAAGCTAACACGTCCGTCGCGTTTGTGTAAGGTTCGTATATAGTACCTACACTACAGCTCTCCCCAGTTACAGCTACACTACCTACACTACAGCTCTCCCCACACTACAGCCTACACTACAGCTCTCCCCAGTTGTCCCAGTTTTTTCTCTAGCGCCACCCCGCCATTTACGCATCTCATATCGAGCCGCAGGACGGCCGGCGGCCAGCGCGGCGCCGCTTCCAAACCATTGGCGCCCTGATTCCGGCTGATTCCGGCAGACGAGCGCTCTCACCAGACACACAGAACAAAGGAAAACAGCTCGGCGCGGTGGGTGGCGTTTGTTGGAGATGCTGTGCGCCTGGCAGTATCCATCTGAGGGGATACGCCCAGTACAGCTGAGGAGTATGTACAGGATTATAAAGCTGGTACTGAGTGACGATTGAACCAATGATGTCTGCACAGATCAGCAGTTGTAGCAGGGAACTTCCAACCAACGCAGAGCCGCCAGCTGCACTCCACAGCTAGTTATCGTCAGTGATTAAATAAGACCGACTTTCATCCCGGATTCCAACCTACCCACGTTATCACAGTTCCTCAGTCTGCGCCGTCGTCCTGTCCGTTTCATCTTCGATATCACGTGTATTATATCATCACACCCAGATTGCTAAACGTAAGCTATTGAGATACAAGCGTATTAAATCCATACGGCCGTGGCCATTCATTAGAGCTGCGCTGCGGAATTATCACCTGGATCGCTCGCTGGACTGCGGGATATCATTATCGGCCATAACCGACTGCTGAGCGGACGCCGCTGATTGGTCGAGAGACCGCCGCTCGCTGCGCCGCCGGCGGGCCGTTACGGGCGCGCTGATTGGTCGGCTCGTGATTACCTGCGGCCAGCCAATACATCAGACTGGACGGCCGCGCGCCCCGCGGTTACTGCGGTACACCGCGGGAGGCAGCCAGGAACGAACGCCACGGCAAAAACACAAATTGAAACTGAGCTCCACTGCGGCGGCGCCGAGCGGCCTCCGAAGCACCTATTCATCTCCGTAATATCTCTTTATTTCGGCCGAGCTTGTTCAGAAGAGAACTTCGTTTCGGGATGAGCACATTTGCATGAATGAAGACAATTGCGTTAAGTTTGGACAGCGTGCTTCATCATCTCTGAATGATTGCTCATTTCGTCACCATCTCTCGCTGCTTTGTCGGCGTTCTCTGTATCTTGTGGACATCGGAGATGAGCAGCGTGGCGGTACGATGGCCGATACTATGGTGTGCGATGGCAGTACGATGGCGGTACGATGGCGGTACGATGGCGGTACGATGGAGGTACGATGGATGTACGATGACCATACGTCGGAGGTACGATGGCGGTACGATGGCGGTACGATGGCGGTACGATGGCGGTACGATGGAGGTACGATGGATGTACGATGACCATACGACGGAGGTACGATGGCGGTACGATGGCGGTACGATGGCGGTACGATGGCGGTACGTGCGAGGGTACGCATGGATGTACAGGCCATACAACGACAATGGAGGTACGTAGTGGTACGATGGCGCGGTGTACGTGGCGTACGATGGCGTGTATGCGATAGGCGGTACATGGTGGTATAGTTATGATGATACAAGTGAGCTCAGATACGATGGAAGCGTAACGAATGAGTACGAATGGCGGTACGTATGGCGTATGCATGGCGGCTACGATGCGCGCTACCGATGGGTTACGATGGTGTGTAACGAATGGCGGTACGTATATGTGAGGTACGAATGGTGGATACGATGGAAGGTACGAAATAGGTGGTTAACAGATGTTTTGGTAGATTGCGTCATTGGCTGCGATGGCTGGGTACGTATTGGCGCAGTGGGCGTCGGAGACGGGGGCACGGGGGCAAAGACAGTCGTCCCCCCAAGTTAAGAAATCGGCGGGGGTAGTCCCCAAGAAGTTGACTGACTTTTTTTTGTGAGTTTTTCCCGCAACGAGCTGGAAAGTGGGGACACACTGGTCTAATTTTATGCCCAGCCAAAATATCAACAATTTTTCGTAAAAATTTGGCATCTAATTGAGTAGTCAAAAGAATCCAGCTATCACATGCAAAATTTGAAAAATTGCGCCCGCTTTCGCGTATGACTCAAGTTTTGTTAATTGCTTATTAAAATTTGGAGAACTCGAAGAAATTTGAAATCATTAAGTTGTTGACAGAGCCTTTTTTCTTGGCAGAGTAATTGCTTGCCCAGGGTCGTTCTTTCATAAATATTTTATGGCAGAGCATGTTAATGCGACTAGTCTGCCCTGTCCAGTCTCCGAAAAGGGGCAACGCGAAAAACGAAAGTGCAAGCGGCAAACAATCGGCCATCCGAACCAATAGCTCAGTGGTGCCCACATGCTGGAAGCCGTATGATATCTAATTGATATAATGGGTAGACCCGGCCAGTATTGACCATAACTCCGCGAGCCATCTCCACCAAGCTCCTCCAGATTGACAGTGGAACTGTTTATGCACGTAAAATAGTCGTAGGACTGAGCTCTCGCTGTTTTCTAAAATTTATTTTTCCAATGTTTACAGCTGGCGGGAATGCGGCGGTATTTAGAGCCAATGCCCCGACATCAAAATGTGCTCATTGGCCCCCCACCCCAACAGAGTCAATCCTCAAAGCAAAACAAGCAGATGGTTACTCTTGATGTAATGACTTTGACCTTAGAGAGAAAACTGTAACAGTAACAATCGATGCAAGGAAATAACAATTCTAATGGTCTAAAATGCTTTACCAGCAGTCAAAAAATCCAGCTATCCGCAGTAAGAGACAACTGGAAAATTTTCACACAAGTTTGCGGCATAGTTTTCGCAAATTAGGACTTATACAATTTAGTTCTTCGCCATCTGCCGCAGGTTATCCTCTCTAAGAGCCGGAGAGCCTACAGTCGTATATTTCTTGGGTTATATATCAGAACACCCGTCAAAAATTATCGCAAGCGGCTCTCGCGGCGCTAAATATTAAGTAGGTATGTTGTACCTACTATATCATGGGACGATTTGCATTATATGGAACAACTGTGTGGCAAAGAAGTTTTTTTCGTCATTTCAGCTGACCCTGCCGAAACACTTCGGCGAACATCCGCCGCGAGTCGGTTTTGAGTAAACGTTATTACTACTTATATGTGTATATTTCGTAGCATGTTGTATGCTACAAAGTATTGCGCTTTTTCTTTTTTTTTTATTCCTCGCCCTGGTGGGGGGTCATTTTGACCCCCCTAAGGTTTTTCAAGAATAGCGGGAAAACGGCGGCTCGCAGCGCCGCCAAATTTTGCACAGATGTTTGAGTCATCAATTTTGAACAGGTCAGGTCACCAGGTCACTTTAAATTACCTTGCCTTCCAAAATGCTTGTGATCGTACCAAAGCCGCAGTTTTTGTCTGAAAGATTTGAAACTTGCAGGATTTTATAGATCATACAGAAACTACAACTGTTGCTCTCATATTTTTTGCATTGGTGACTAATGGTCAGGTCAATTTTGCTGACGCTCCTTATAAGTGAATGGGAAAAGAAAAATTCTTCCTTTTTCAGAAAATATGCATTGGATAGGCCAATTATTTAAGAATCATGTTGTGTTAGCTCATTCTGGATGATCAGGTGCAGTTTGTTGTCTCAGTGTTCTCTACAAGGTCATCTGAGTCATCTGAGGTCATCGCAATGGTTTGCTTAATACTCTTGATAGAAAGAGAGGAGACCAACGGTTGAAACCACTGGTTTGTCTCGTCTGGCCCGCATCTCCCATACTGCAGCATGACCTACCCGGGTCCAAATACCTTGACCTGAGTGTCAATTTTGAAATTAACCCAGGTCATCAAGTATATGTTTTCAAAGCGCTCGACGACGAGAAAAACATAATGGTGTTAAATTAGTTGCTTTATTTTAAGATAAAAAGATTATTTGGAAAACAAATTCTACCAAAAACTGCTTTTTTACCTTCGAGTGACCTCTGGAGCCTTAACTATTTATTTGAGCTAAATTTGAGAACACTCGTGCGATTTGGCAATTTTAATTGTTTCGAATGCTTCTTTTCGTTTGTTCCTAGCTATTATAGTTCAGAGATATTGGGTTGTTCGAAATTGAAGTCCCGAAAACTTGAGGGGGGGGGGGGGGGGGGGGGGGGGGGGGGGGGGGGGGGGGTGAAATTTTCCTTTGATGACCTCTGGTGAGCTGAATATTGATCTTAGCAAAAATGGTCGCTGTATTCGATTGTACACGTTAAGAGTTTTTGAACGTTTTTTCCGCGTCCTTCTATCCCTTTTCGTTTTCGAGTTAGAGGGGGTCTTTCCCCCACACAACACACACCATGGCGAGTTGTCTCGGAGGCCCACCAGGGCGCGGGTTAATGCTTTTTAAGCTCTAATACCAAAAAAAAGTGACCGGCCCAAATCCGGGGAGAAAAAAATGGGTATCTTTTTGCCAAAAAAGTTGCCCAAAAACCGACGGCTGGATCCACCAGTGTCCGTCCCCCCCCCCCCACTCAAAATTTCGTGGCGACGCCCCTGACGATGGCGGTACGATGGCGGTACGATGGCGGTACGATGGCGGTACGATGGAGGTACTATAGGGCGGTACAATGACCATATGATGACCATACGATGCCGTGACGCGATGCCTCCAGTGACACAACTGTAGTCACACAACACAAACTCCCACAACTTTCATTTACTGACTTCTCCCTTGATTTGAATAAAAGAACATACAGTCTCATCCACTGCCTATGGCCTCGCTGATTGTCCATGATGGCTACTGATGGCCACTCAAGGGCGCTGATGACTGTTGATGTTTGCTGATGGTCACTGACGGTCACTTATGGTCACTGACGGTCACTGATGGTCACTGATGACAGAGGCAGACCTAACCGCTGCCACTGAGCGTTTTCCTTAATGACCATTAAAGGCTGAAGCCGGGAAACTGTTATCTGATGTCGCCGTCAGCACTGTCAATCAACCCATCACTAGGTCATTTTAAAGCTAATGCACATTGCGGTATTTATGAGTAATCTTGAATTTAACTAGGTTAAAGGGAATATAGAACCTTTAACATTAGTTTTTAACTGAGATAGCCAGATTGTCGGGTGTACTGAGAAAGCCTCTAAATCACTGAAATTTTTCCTTCCTAAAACGACTAGTTGCTGAGTTTGAACGCAAAAACGCGTTGGGCATATTTGGGCATCTTTGGGCATATTAACAGAATTTCGTGATGTTTCGCAATACGTCATAAGTAGTGTACTCCACTGTGATTTCCACCGCCCTTGCGTTTTCGCTTTTTAAACCGTACCGCCAGATATTTCAGTTACACTTGCGTCCGCCCCCGAAAGGTATTGTGACTTGATAAATTTGGAAATGAATGTCCAATTTTCTTTGTCCAGTTTTCAATTGGATTTCATTTGAAAATAATGCAGACAAGTGGTGCTTCAAAGGCCAACTGTTGATGGGTAGCTCGAACCGGTAGCTGCAATATTTCCGCAATAGAAGCATATTCAGGTTACTAAACTTATGTATTTCACGGTCACTTGCCAATGGGCGCAATTCCTCTGATGGACATGATATAAATGAAATATTTTTGACAATTGTGAACCGATTTCGAATTAAAAATCAACATAAGATACTTCGGGTGAGGTAAAAACTGTGTTGATCGGGTGGCTGTCAGGTGCTCAAGCGATAGTATCAACAAATAATGTGGCATTTTGGGAAGGAATTGAAACGAGAGGATCGGTTTTCCATAAAGAACATGATTGGCCTAATTTGTGAATTTGCTATTGGATTTCCATTTGAGAAACAATGCAGAGAAAGGCCTTCAAAGGCCCAACTGTTGAATGGGTGTCCCGCATCACCGGTAGCTTTAATAATTCTCCAGAAATAGAAGCATATGCACGTGCTAACTAATGAATTTCTTCACTCACTTGGTGTAGGCTGGGTTAACCACACAGGATGACAAATGACACTCTGGTGTGGATATATTTTAAGTACATCCATTTGTTAATTGTTATTGTGCATTTTCCTATTATAAAAATACAAAAAGATGGCTTAGAATAGACCCCAGTGCAACATTTACGCATTTGTCAACCTTCAATCGGGTCCAATAATTATTGGAGTCAGGAACTCAGCAACGAGTTGTTTAGCGTTTTTACGCGGCTCTGATTCAAGGAAGCGATTTTTTGGCCGTTCGAGATGCCTCCTTGTGACGTCAAACTCCTTTTGGTGAGCAAATTTGTTGTGACGTTCACATGTAAACATTATATCTATTTTTCAAAATTAATACCAATTCTGACTTTTTATCGGGCAAATAATGCCAGACGCGTAATCAGGGATTCTTCTCCATCATTCTACATACTTTTCCCAAGGTGCTATATTCCCTTTAAGTCCCAAAACATGACAAAAGCGTTGAATTGATTCTACGACCACTCTATTTCGCGTAGACATTCACAACTTCAACAAGCAGTTTTTAAAGGTGGATATGCGCTCTGGATTGGACAATATGTGGAATATAACCTAAATGAATGCTAGCTATTGGTAGCTACTCCTGTTGAGATTGGCATTGGTGCTCAGCGCCTGCTTACGTCACGCAAGGCGAGGCTGCTGCATTTGAGTTCACTTTATAGTCAACTCTGAAACATATACATCATCTATATGGTCAGCAATTAATGGTGGCGACCAGAACTACAGTCAACCACTTTTCGATATTAATGAAAATGAACAAAAGACCAATACAGTTTTTATATTATATATATATATATATATATATATATATATATATATTTATATATAATTGTTGTATATACAAACAGGAAAGCAAACACATATAGGCACGTACGCGTTTCGTCACGAAGACTTTCATCAGCACCATTCAAAGATGAAAAATATACACACACACACACACAAACAAGCCATACATGCATTATATATATAGTATATATATAAATATTATATATATATATATATATAAAATATATATATATATATATTAATACTATTTATAAGAGGGGATATGGTAGTGGATCAGGTATGTTGTGGTCGTGTTGGTCCCGTAGTCCGTTGTTTGATGAGTGCTGTTGTGTTGTTGTAGGGTGTGCTCGTAGTGCTGTGACTGGTTAAGTGTGTGTGTGGTATTTGCCAAAATGCTATACGCGACTGAAGAAATATTGCCCTATCAATGGAAGCCACACTATCACATTTATGTATGTATGTCTCGGAGTCTTTCTCGCTCACTCCCGTAGCCCTGGTTGAAACGAACAACCTCTGCATGCCTTTGTTGTCGTCCAGGGGGTTCAGTTCGGCCAGGTGTTGTGCTTTCTGACGAAGAAATGTTATTTCATAGGCCATATGCATTATTGCAGTTAATAACTCTGTCACAAAGACAAAATGTCAGGTCGAGACAAATGACTAAGCTTCTCACAAAGTAACTCTGGGGGTGGGGGTCAACTGTCAGCAATATTCAATAGCTTGAAACTAGGCTTAGTGCAATTAGTCTGCAATATAGCTCTTCATTCTTCTCTCTTCTGTTGTACATACCTACATAAGTGAAACTAAAACGTTCCTCTTCTCAGTTGCATTCTTTATGTTTTGAAGGTCAAAGCACATTGTGACAAATATTTCTGACTCCCAACATGATATACAAAACATATTGATATATAATTTCATCTAAAATGCCTACATATTACGCATTTCCCAAAGCTTGAACAATGGATGCATTTTTGTCAGACATGTGCATGGATCCGAAACAGGATCCCAGGAACTAATCCATTGGTATCTGGAACCTTAATACTCCGGGGTAATAGCTCCGCTTCCAATATGTCAATTATCCACTGGAATATAAGATCTAAAGCACTTTTTCCGAATGTATCCATTTGGATCCCAGGTACGAGTTCCCTGGTTTTTGAGGCGGTTTGCTATACTCAATATAAAGATCCATAATCTGAAAGCTAATAATTTCAGGAATAGCTGTTTTTATGTTTGGTAAATTGACCTAATGTGGTCGCACATATTTGTTGCTACATCTAGTAAATTAAAATTGTGGATAATTAATAGTTTCTGAGTTTGGTCCTGTTGGAAAAAATTGGATCCCAATTTTTGGTTGGGACTTGGGATTATATATCCACTTCAAATGTTCAACATGAGATTCTGGTGAATCCAAAATCCGTTGATAAATTGTAACTAGAGATTCACTAAGATCAAAGATAAACCATGGATAAGTGGATACGTGTATTCACCATGGATACATGGATAAGTGTATTCAGTTATCCATGGATAAACTGTTGCATTTTGTCGTTGGATATGCTAAGATCAAAAACCTGTCCTTGGGTTTTCTGAAGAGATTTTCTTGGATCTGTGATCCACTTCTGGGATCCATGCACATTTCTGAATCCCAGTCACATGTACTAATAGTGTATCACATAAATGGAATTTATATTTTGCTAGTTTACATTAAAGGGAAATAATGACTTTTAAATTTATAAGGCAACAATTTATTAGGCTGCTGTTTTGGTATACACATTATGTGATCTAGATTTAAGAGTTAAATAAGCTTATTGTCTTATTCGAAGTTTGATGTCTTGGCAAATTAAAAAGCAAGTGCATGTAGCACTTTCGGAGCTCATGATCAGTGTTTTTCCCACAGGGTAGCTATGCCGCTGCGACCCCATTGGCCGAGTTGTCTAATGACGGCGGCCATATTGGTGATCACAAGAGCAGTCGGCGGCCTTGTTAAAGGATAGGCCGGGCCGGGCACCCAGGCTGACATTTTACAAATATATTGAGCGAACTACTGTAGGTAGCGAAAAAATGGCTACCACCACAATGTTCCAAAATGAATTTAAGAACTTAATTCTAGGCGAAAATATATTTTTGCTGAAAAAAATTGAAAAAAAGTTCCTAGAATCGTTCATGATTGAATTGGGAACATTGTGGTGGTTATTCATATTGGTCTTACGACTAGTAGTTCGCTCAATATATTGTAAAATGCAGCCGGTTGCCCGCCCGCCTATCCTTTAACACAGGCCGCCGGGAACTGTCTGTGATCACCAATATGCGCCGCCGTCATTAGACAAGTATTCCGGCCAATGCGCCTTCCATCTCTATAGAGTTCAGTGGTTTTTCCCTTCACTATTGGAAGTGCGACATATCTGGCGCCCTTTTTCAAATCTGTTCAACATTGGGCAATGTCCCTAAAGCAAATCACTGACACTAAATAGGTAACCTTTGGGTGCATAAATGAACGTCTGATTTCATTGCCACTTTTTATTGTTAATTGATTACTCGAGAAAGGCGTTGATTTGTATCGATAAGCAAAAGCATACATAAGACTTAACTATATAAAACTCCTATTTGAAAATATACGAACCATTAGCCGGTTTAATGCAGGATTATAGTGCGACACTTGTAAAACTTTTTAAAATGCTATGAAAGGTTTCGACGATCAATTATTTAAATACGCAACTTGTACATGCAATTTTTTTACTATAAACGTCCCTCAGAACGAGTTTTCGTGGGAACCAAAATTCGTTACCAAGCACTTGAGAGTACTGGAGTCGTTCTTATAAAAAGAATCGAGCCACGGCTCGATTTTTTATCAAATGCTGACTGCTGAACTATTTTCTACTATTAGCAAGTCATTATTATCAACAAAATTTGTTGAAAACGTCAGCATGTTATTGAGTTTCTTGGTCTTATTTTCAAGACATCAAACAGTAGCTCGCAGGTCAGAGCCTATAGCCGTTTTCACGATGGCTTATTTTGCGCGAAATGTTTTAAAACATCTTAAAATGTTTAAAATGTTTCATTAGTAGCCGTCTTTACGATGGACAAATTTGCGATAAATGTTTTAACCCTCGCTCTACGGTGCCGTAGGGCGAGGGTTACAACACAATTATCTCTACGCAATAATTTCAGTCGCATCAGTGAAACGCGGCGATACAACTAACAACACCTTCAAAACATTTTAATATTGTCCTTTTAAAACATTTCGCGCAAAATAAGCCATCGTGAAAACGCTTAATGATTATCAAAAATGGCAAGGGGGGACGTGTCATGCCCTCGAGTTTTGTATAAAAAGGCTTCTGGTCGAAAAAAGGTATGGAGGAGACTAATACAACTGTTGTACACTTGACCATTATCTTCGTAGGAATGCTTTATAAGACAACAATAGGATGAAATTAACAATATTTTTTCCTGCGTCTCGTCTTTTGGGCTAATGTAATAACTTGTAACTGTGGTGAAAACTTAATAATTCGCTGTTAAGCAACACATCTTAGTAAAAAGGACAAGTTTTTTCCCTTTACGTGACTGTCTGTTCAGACAATAAGGCCGTCTGACAACTGTACCAGCAGCAGCAGCTCTGAGGTCTTGGGCGGAAGCCTGCCCACATCCCTGCGCCGAGATGTCTGATCAGACCGGCTATCCCCCCACGCTGGGACGGTGAGATGCTCAGCTCAGTCTCTGTCCATTAATCTCCCGCCGCACCGCCCCCTCGCGCCGGTAGACTCGCCCCGATCGTCAGGAGCCAATGCATTGTCGTGTCGCTCAATACGGCCCGTCACTATGATCACCTCATCGAACACAAGTACCACGCCCCGCGGCCGCGCGAGTCGCCGTGCGTGGTCCTCGGGTCCGGCCGTCCCTCGTATACACTCGACATACCTGGTTAGGCCCGGATCCATATATATAAATAAATATATATATCTGAGAGTATAATTTAATGACTTATATTATTATAGTATATGTATATCATATGAACATTACAGTATTTTTTTACTCACACTTATATATATCACTTTACGTATTTCCCTAGTATACCACAGTATACCTGCATAGTGCACGCTCACCATAGTGGTTATATTCTCTATTTATATATCCTGTATACCCATTGTTACCTTTTTAGTGTATATTCTGCTCACCTGATATATCCTGTAGTATACGCTGAATATCTTAAGCCATGTATATATTTTACCCTTTATATTGCATACCCTATGTATCATATACCATGTATACCTTATACCCTATATATCTTATACAACGTATGCATGATTACCTTAAAGATGGGATTATTGCTGTATACATATGCTATATAGCCGGTTTCCGCTCCATGCGCTATCATAGCCGGCGGACCCGCGGAGAGCTCTGACCGTGTGCAGCGTGTGAACATAGCCGAGGGGCGAAGGGAGGGAGGGAGGGAGGGGACCTCGAAACATCTGCCGCCGGCCGCGCAGCCAATAACGCCCCTGACGGCCTAATAGGGATAGATAACACTTTTAACAATTAATAACACGCTCAGATAATGGGCGGCGGTGAGCTGACGGCGGTAGCGAGCTGACGGCGGTGGTGGTGGTGGTGGCGGTGGCGGTGGTGGTGGTGGCGGCGGCGGAAGCGGCCATGAATGAGCCATAATTGACCAAAGCACCGCGTCCGCCGCCACGCCGCGACGCGACAGTCACCACAACAACGCACCCGGCCCGCCCAGGCGGCCAAATATTTTGTCACCCTGCCGTCACGCGCTGAAAAGGCGGACGCCACACAGCGCGGCCCGGGTCACACTTCAAAGACGGCGCCGCCGCCGCCAGACGCGCCGGACCCGCTCTCTGTCCGGCCCCGTTCCTGACGGCGACGCGGAACGGATCGACTCACTATCGCGACCGATGGATCTCGAATTATCTTAATCGCCGCGCGCACTCCCCTTAATGGCACGATTCGGCTTTTACATCGGACTGGAGGCCGGCGCAGTGGCGTCACTGGCGGCGCGGCGACACCGCCGGCGGCCCGGCAGCGGCCACTGGGAGGTGCAGCAGCGCAGCGGCGGCCCGGAGAAGCAGCGACAACAGTGCGCATTTGTCCAACTGATAGGCGATCGACGTGGCGGCGAGAGGTCGCCGGAAGCCGTGCGCATCGAGCCCACATCGGCGCGAGCAGCGGCGCCGCCGCTAACAGCGTTCCGCTGTTTCGGCAAACGGCCGCCATACGTCGCTGTCGTCGGACAATGGCGACCGACGCCGGCGGCGGCCCGCCCAGCTGCTCGCTTGTCTCGTTATCATTTGAAGCGGGCGGAGGTGATTTTTTGTCAGGGACCACACACGTCGTGCAGGTAGCTGAGGCGGTAAAATTATACGGCCGGTCTGCGGGCGGCCGGCGGCGGTGGCGGTGGCGGCGGCGGCGGCGGTGGCGGCGGCCGGTCGGACCTGGCTCTGACAGCATCAGCCCGCGCCGCGCGACCATTCGTTTGTCGCCGGTGATTAGCGTCACAGCAGCCGGCCGCGGCCGACCCGCGGCGCTGACAAAACAGGCCATCACCTAAACAATGGGGTAATGATTGGGCGGCGATCTGAGGCTACGCTCGATGGCGGCCCGGCCTGCCGAGCGCCGCCGAGTCGGCCGCCACACCGATTGTTATGCGCTTCGTCGCCGCTGCGAGAGCCGCATAATTGAATATCGCCTGTAATTTGAGCGCCAGAATGTTTATGAATATTTGCGTTGGTCGAGTGCGGCGCTGGCGGGCCGCCCGGAGCTCCTCCAGAGCCGAGTCCGACGCCGATGAGCAGCTAGATCGCATTTAATTGAAAAACAACCGTACGCGCCGTATAATTCTCCGGCGGCTCTGGTTGTTTAATATCGGATTGCTCTCACTGGCGTCTCGGCGGCGGTCGGTCGGCGTATTTAATTAGCCTGGCTGCGGGCTGCTGCCCACTTAGCTGGAGCTGGTAATTGATTCCCGAGGCTGTAAACTGCAGCGGTCGCCGCCTGTTAGCGACTGCGGTCGCCGCCTGTTAGCGACTGCGGCTCGGCGCCTGTTAGCGACTGCGGCTCAGCGCCTGTTAGCGACTGCGGCCGCAGCAGGGCCGTAAACGACGCTAACTCTCTCGGATGAGCGAGCCGGCTCGGAACGGCAGCAAGACAGGATATCAGCTGAATGGTTATGTTGATCGTAACCGCAGGGAAAGTGGCTGCGATAGTCTGTTTCCTGCCGTTAATATTGAACGTGTTATCTATGTAGAGGGTCGAGGTTGTCAAACCAACTACCGGTTTGGGTTGAACGGACGGGGTGAATGGGATAAAATATATTATTCAATTCAGACACCCTGAGCTCATCTCGGTATATATAAAGATCGGACGGAAACTTTCGAAACTAGACACAATGACTTACCTCTGATGGATAACGCAGCAGCAGAGTTACAAATATTAACATGTCTCATGATTTATGAGACATCAGAAGCATATATTCATCATGTATGTTAAACGGAAAAATAAACGAGCACATTCATGTCAGAGTGATTGAACAGCTGTTGGTTAGCTGAATATGTTATTAGTAAAACGACATGGTGAGCCTCCCCAGCTACAAAGCAACAGTCTAGTTCTCAGGAAAGCCATTAAACGGCCTGTCATTTTAATCACTGTGCTCTGAATATGTGTTCAAATATATTGTGAATCAGATGAAGGGTAAACATTTATGACACCATCCGCTTCGCGAGGCTGGAGTCTGGGGACTGCAGTTTGCGAGCAGCACCATATCTCTAACACGCGGCTGCATGGTCATTGGTCATTGATGGAACAACGATAATTCAAAGAACTGAATAGGCAGGTATGTTTGTAAACGCAGCAAATAAGCTTGAATAGTTCAAACATATATTTCGGTCTCCTTTCAACTATTGTTCTTTTGTTTCTGGCTCATAAAAGTCACGCTGGGATTTAAACCATATCTCTCGGTTTCACTCCGCTTAACGATGGCATTTAAAGGACGAAGAAACCCGGGTCATAAAGTTAGTGCCCAAATCTCGCTCTTTGAAATACACAGCACCGGCTCATGAATGCTCATTACTGATGGCTAATTGGCCTCGTTTCAGCTAATTAAAGGAATTTGGTTATTTCGAACGCATATGATCACCGACACCGAAGCGTGGTGAATGTTATTAAGGTCATAAGCATACAAGTATGAGTTTATGCGTTAGCGGCTCCTCTTGTTAGTACAGCTGGTGCACAAGCAGGAATGTTAAACAGCGTCACTCGGCCCATAAAAGCTTCCAAATTAGCATAATACTCAATAACCGTCCTGTACGCGTATGACCTGGGCGGAACGGTCATGAGGGATCAGCTGGTAAATTCACTGCAAGGTAAACAAATTAACTGCAAACTGTATGACATATGGTAAGCTTAGTAGGCACAAAGCTCAGATCACTATTCAAAAACGATTGCTGAATTTCGGGATGCACTTGAAGAGTGGAGATCGGCACAAGCTATCAACTAGTAAGGCATGCATGGCATGAAGCAGACGGAGCGAGTTATTTCATTTGTGTCGGCAAGCTGATAAGCAGTTGATTGTTTGATGGCAAATTAGTAAAGCAATACTTACCTGCACCTTTCGGTGGCACTCTTAGTGTATTTTTTATTTCTGGATTCTTCACCTGCGGACGGTGAACTTCGAAGTCAAAGCACCTGGGCTTATACCTGCAACTTGATATTACTTTTCCTTATCTATGGATGGTGAAGTTTCTTCGTTGTGTTACAAATTCTTCACGTAGCCTATACCCATGTGTTATTTTAGGCAAATGCTATCAGCCTGTATAATTTTGACTAATCAGTGCCAGTGAAACGGTAGTTCATCCACTAGAAACCCACGCAAGCATAGTCAAGCGAGCAACCGCGAAGGCACGTACGAAGTCGATTTGGGCCCATCTGTAAGACTACGTAAGTGAGGCCGCTTCGCGGCCTCACTCACTCCGTCTGAAATATACTATACTCATCTCATGGATGAACTTTTCCGCGATCAAAACTTATGTTTTGATTGGATAAGGGATGTTCATGTGAAGTTCACCATTGATTCAACAGGATTCAGCTACCGTTTTGGGATAGCTCACAGGCTGCTGGAAACTCCTACTTGGTAAATGTTTTTTTAACAAATATTCATAGTTCCTAACAAAAATGAAGCTATCACGTTTCAAAAATGAAGTTTTCACGATGGCATATTTTGCGCGAAATGTTTTAAAACATTTTAAAATGTTTTAAAATGTTTCAGTTAGTAGCACGTTTCATGCATGGCACTCCAGTTTGCAGAAAAAAATGTTATTAAACCCTCGCCCGATAACGGGACCGTAGGGCGATGATTAATCATTATTCGCAATTAGCTCCATCGTGGAAGCCCGGTACTTACCAAAACATTTTAAAACATTTTAAAATGTTTTAAAACATTTTGCGCAAAACGAGCCATCGGGAAAACGGCTATTGCTTGACATTGACAGACGAGAACCACAAATATTGAAAATGCATCACATTTTGCATAAAAGACTTTCCTACCGTAAGATATTTCAAGTAAAAGACCATGAGCATTCCACACTTTCAACGACTGGTTACTGCAAGTACTTTTGGTACTCATCAAATTGCAGGCTTTTCCCATATTGTTTTTTTTACGCAATGGAGTGAAAAAATGTATTCTGCTTTCTGCTTGTTGTTATTTTATGTCCGCCGATCCTCTTTACTAAATAGCCATTGAATTGTAAGATAAAAGTTCAGCGATCCTTATTTACGGCGGCATAGCGAGTGGTTGCGAGTTGAGACATTTATTTTTCGAAAATTGTTTCATTTATTTTTAATATTAGGTGTCTTGAATATTATTTTTGTATCTGGCTGTATATGCTTTATATAATCATGAAAAATAAACATTTTTTCCACCAGAAATTAACAAACAATAAAAAATTGATATTACATCAGAAGCTCATCGATGCACTTGGACGGCGACCTATTTAGTGTCGGCGATTTGTTTGAGTGACCAATCAGTAACGTTATCATGATTTTTGGCGCATTCACCTCATTAATCCTGGCACTATGACTTGATAAAAACAATATGATAGGGAAAGACAGCGTTGTCTGTTACCTTCATGAAGCACATCAGTACTTTGTTTTTTCAAATATATAACTTTGAATTAGGGATTTTTTTTTAATTCAGATAACTTTTTGTATCAACCATAACCAGAAGCCCCCCAAAAAGTTGCTAAAAATAAAAAAGGTTATTATTTAATTTTAAAGATATTATTAATATGAAGCACTGGGTTACCGTTGAGTTAACTGAACTGAAAAGCAGTCTTTATTCGAATTGTAAGTTAATAAGAGATAAACATGAAATTAAACCATATTTGACAAAGCTTAATGATAAGATAATAATAGTATCGACTCATGTTAGGTGTGGAAGCCATATTATGTCAGTCACTGCTAGCCGTCGAAACCATGCATCCGAACCGTGCCCAATCTGACTACTTTGCATACAAAATAGTCCGGGAGGCGGGAGATGAGTACGACTATGTCCTTGAATGTCCTTTTAGCAATGATGTACAAAACACTCAAATTGTATTCTATTTCATTACAGATGTCATCCAAATGCAATTAAATGTCAGCAGTTGAACAATGCAAAAATCGTGAGACTTTTATCAAAACTAGGAACATTTCTGGCAAATATAATGAATCAGTTTAACCCTATTCCCTGGGGGGGGCAGATTCTATCTCCCCGGTAATTTTTTCGCCTGCTGCTTCTAATCCGTTACGCCTAGCGTTTTTAAACTTTTTGACTTTTCCTAGAATTTAATGACGTGTGTTGTGTAAAAAATTTGAAAAAATCAGTCCAGCAGAGACGGCTCCAGGCTCATGTTTTGGGGAGGTCATTTTGAATGCGGTTGTGCGGCGCATACTTCCTTCGTAGTTTGCGGTGGAATAAAAGCGTCAGAAGCTAAGTCACTGCTATATATGTCATACATACTTGGGTTATACATATTTTTGGGCAGAGGCGCACTCAGGTACATAAAATAGGAGGCGCTATCCTCCGTCAAATAAGGCCGAACTTCAAATTAGTAAGATGATAAAAGGCGTTCCGCACATGGTGCCTCCCATGTTATTTACCTGGATCCGCCTATGTGCAATATATTTTATTTTAAAAATTACAGTAGCAAAGCCCACATATGACGTTACAATCGTACCAAATAATTACGAACAGCATATATTTATTATCAGAAAATCCCCCATTTTTCATCCCTGAGTACGCCTCTGATTTTTCATTTTGGTACTTGTCTCTTTTGTGTACTGAAAACCATTTCATTGGAAGCTCAAAAACGTTTCGGGCATGAAAATCGGTGGAATCACATGGCCGCAATGACCTTTCTAAAAACACACCAAATATTCGTATTTTTTGTCCCTGACCCCCCATTTTTTAACAACAACAAAAACGGGTTTAAAAGAAAGATCTTGCACCACAAATCGAATGGTGTTTGTCTCATTGAAATCAGCTGAGCGGTTCTCGAGATCTCCGGGGGTGGGCAGAATCTGTCCCACGCAGGTTAACGTAATTCTGGCCGCCCGCATGGAATAGGGTTAAGTGGTTGTAATTGTACATGAGAAATTGTCTCAGTGTATATTGTTTATAGGCTTCAAACATATGTGTAGAATGTGTGAATATCAGTTAAAGGTAGAGTTTGTGCCCTATTGTATTAACGTCCCACGTTTTAATGCCGCGTTGAGTGTTTTACTAGCCGTTTTCACGATGGATTATTTTGCGCGAAATGTTTTAAAATGTTTCAGTAGTAGCCGCTTTCACGATGGACTAACTTACGAACAAATGTTTTAATCCTCGCCCTATGGGACCGTAGGGCGAGGGTTAACACATTTCTCGCAAATTAGTCTATCGTGAGGAAGGCTACTACTAAAACATTTTAACACATTTTAAACTGTTTTAAAACATTTCGCCCAAAATAGGCCATCGTGAAAACGGCTACTATGTCATGAGTGTATGGATGAGAGTACAAAGTGTTTGACATCGTTACGTGGCTATGAATGCTAAATATATTTTGTATATGAGTGATGCACATCCCCGGGTAGGGGTCGTGGTAATGCACAATCAATTCAAAATTAAATTCAACTCAGCTACATAGGTACAACAGTTGTATGCAATTCAGTAAAAACGAAAGCTGATTTCGTTAAAAGGTAAACCAGGGATTAGTTTTGTCCTTCTGTTCGTTGCTATTTCAAATGAACTGATTAATGCATATATATATATATATATATATATATATATAATATATATTTATAGTGATGACGAAAAAATGACCCCAGAACAAAGACTTCACGGAAGAACAGCACCATCGTAAACGGAATCATCCAAACCAATACAGACTCTTCATTCACGAAGCTGTGCTTATCAAAATGAAAGACCCAGAAATCAACCGCCAGCAAAAACCTACAGTTCGCCTCATTTTTTTTTCATCGGGGTCAGCCTTTCGCCATGTTCCCGGAGATAGATAAAAAAAGCTCGCCTCCACCTCTACTGCTGATTTCCGCACCCACGGAATACTCAGCAAAGAAGGACGCGAGTGAGAGTTCATTGAACTATAATGTTCGATGAAACAGATTCGACATTTTAAAATCATTATTATTTAGGTTTTCGCCAAGTGTTTATTGAATAATGTAATCGTAGAAATATTGAGATTTCACATTTAACCTTACAATACAGGTAATGCTTCAACATGTCAAGGAGAAGACATCCGAGATACGCGTTGCAAAACTTAACTGGTACATGTACCTTATGATCATCGAACGAATATTAAATGTCAACACCGAAGGTTTGGATTGCTGCTGAAACAAACTTGATAACATCAGAAAGAAACTATAAGATATCTGAAAGAAAAACGAAAAAAAACTCATTAAATAACAATATAGTATATACTCTTTACAAAAACTTGCCTTAAACAAACTCTATGATTGCTTACAATACTCAAAGTATAATATGATAATAAATTATATAGTATATAGTATACATATAATATATATAATATATATGACTCGTATATAGGTATATATATAGCCCTTTATACTAATATGTGGTTGCTCGTGTGGCGTGGTGTGTGTAGTGGGTGTGTGTGTGTGTGTGTGTGTGTGTGTGGTGTGTACCTATTGCATAAAAATGTGTATCCGTAATCTCTTTTCAATCATGGTAGATGCTGGAAAAATGGATCAAACGTATTTGTTTGTTTGGTGTATTGATTGAGCCTTGTATGTACCTCTACAGCAGGAAGTCGATCATGCAATTCATAAAATTGATCATATCTGTTTTCAAACCTTGCCAAAAAAACGTATAGAAATCGCACAGCAGCTGTACCAGCAGGAAATCAATACAGTGGCACTGCTAAATGCAGAGGTGCATTGCTCGTGAATGCAATAGTATTGCTTAAACATGCAATGTAGTACACTCTCAACAGAGGGTTTTTCAGTGTCTTGTGTTGTGTTTCAGTGTTTCAGTGTCATCTCTCCGAAAGCTGCAATCCTCCCTCTATTTAAATTTATTGTCCTGGCATGTCCTTAGTACTGCTTTGCTGCAATCCATTCAATCTGTATTTTTGTTTAGAGAAGCGATTGTGATATTAAAAATATAATTGGGACCACCGACCGTACATACATAACCATAGAGCAGAAAACGTTGGTTTGTATTCAAATAAGTTGAATAATCATTTTTTAGTGAATATTACATAACTAAATTATATGCACAACGTCGAAGGCAAACGATCTCTTGCAGTTAGGACAAAATAGTGTAACTAACCAAAATGTTTTTGAGTCCCAGCTCTTCAAACTTCTTTTAAAGGCAGGGTGCCCAATTCGAATCTGTAACACATGCCATAGGGTGAGGCCGACCACTGCACTGTAGACGTCTGTTGTTAGACCAATTAGACGTCTGTTGTTGTGAGAACCACGTCAGAAAATCACAGGGGTATGCCAGGTGCCTTCAATCGCAAGAAAGGGTAACCATTGAATACCAAAGGACTTCTTATGAAAAAGGAATCAAGCGTTTTGTTACATTGTCCCTCCCTGATTGGTTGGTTGAGCTGAACAAGGGAAGGATCGTGAGCTCTGGTTCGTCTTGTTTTCGTCCAATGGCCGCATTAGCTCTACAATTCGGGAATGGTCAGATTGTCTGAAATCGTGGAGAGTGTATCGATGCATCAGGCTGTAGGTGACAGTGTAATGGGTTTCATTTTCTGTTTGCAGCCAAGTCGAAGTCAGAATAGTTACGAGCAAGCGCAAAGCGCTCTCTTGTCTTTACGTGGTATATGATAGAAATATGATAATGAGCGGCTCGACCCAACCCGACCCGACCCATCCCGTGGCGACCCTTTTGAGAAGCTCATATCTTTGCAACCGCACATCCGATTGACTGACAAACGGTCTTCTTTGCTGAGTAGCCCCATTTAATCAACCATATTTTGTATCGGTGCCGACTCTTGTGGGTTACTACCACTGCGCGTGGCGCGTGCCGCGTGAGGGGTGTTGAAAGATGTTCTGTCGCAAAAACTCCGCAACGGCTGGGCTGATTGTGTTCGAATTTGGTGTGTGGTTAGGGACCCCTCAGCCGCCGCTTTTCCACTATATAGGAGTGTAGTGCCTCTGCACATGCGCACGTGCACACCCATATTATTTATCTCAGGAACGGCTGAACCGATTATGTTCCAATTCGGTGTGTGCTTAGAGACCCCTAAGCCACCACTTTTTCATAAGTCAAGGATGGGTGCTTCTGCACGTGCGCACGTGCACACCCCTATTATATAACTCAGGAACGGCTGAACCTTTTGTGTTCGAATTTGGTGAGTGGTTAGGGACCTCTCAGCCGCCGCCTTTCCACAAGTCAGGGGCTCTGCACGTGCGCACGTGAACACCCCTATTATATATCTCAGGAACAGCTGGGCCGATTGTGTTCAAATCTGGTGTGTGGTTAGGGACCTCTCAACCGCCACTTTTTCACAAGTCAGGGATGGGTGCTTCTGCACGTGCGCACGTGCGCACTTTTTTGTATCTCAGAAACTACTTGCCCGATTGATTTGAAATTCACCATACATTTCTTTCGCACTCGCTCGTCCATCGCCAACTACGGCGCTTCACTGGTTATAAATATTGTGATATCTTTACTGTGAAGCTTCTGGAATGGTAGGTCGTATTTTTTGACCTACATATTGTTGCGTTAATAAATGAATACATAAAGGTCGCACACTTGATCCACAAAATCAAATTGCACGATATTTCAGACATGTTTTCATGAGTCACATAAACGTAACCCGCGAACAATTGAGAGATGTAAATTTAGAGACAAACACGATTGATTGTCTTAAGTAGGAAAACCTGCTAGAAATGGTTAGGAAAAACTTCGTCAGCTTTTAGACAATTATAAATAAAGTGACAAAAATGCATCGTTTAAGGAAGAGGGTGACTAGGCATGGTTCATGTTTGGAACAATGGTCAAAATCAATAGAGAACCAAAACCAACACTATTACATTGGCTTAAAAAATAGCAGCGGCATGCAAATCATATCCACGTATGTATGTAATTGAACAGCCTTCAGCACCGATTCCACCGCCATTCACAGAGCGCAGGTGAATCTGCCGCCACCCACCATCACAGAAGACACCACTAACGGTGTTTTGATGGCAAACTGTCTCGAACCCATCATCAAACCCACGTGAACCCATCTGTGGCGATCTACTGTATCTGTCAGCATCATCGCTTATCATCTGAGCATCACAGCGGTCCTCTCCAAGTCAAACACCATGTCACCCACTGGGCGGACACACACACACACACACACACACACACACACACACACACACACACACACACACCCACACCACACACACACACACACACACACACACACACACACACACACACACACACACACACACACACACACACACACAGTTTTGATGTTTTCGCGTCTCCCTGAGATAAGGAGGAGCGCAGGTACTTGTAGATTCTGTGACAGCCGCAGTGACCGATGCAGCCCTTCACTGAGCCCGTAATAACTGCGGTCGTTAGCGAACCCTGGACCTCCCACGCTGGATGAGGGCACCGAGGGGGACGGGGAGGGGAGAGGGGTCATCAGTAGCCCTCGGAATGTGTCGTGTGGTCCCGCCGAATTCCAGGGGGCACGCACATACCTGTAAAAGTGGAATGGGTGTCCTTGTGCGTGATACTCGCCACATGTAGTATTGAAATTCGATGCAAACGAAAGAACGAATATTGGGGCTGGAGGCAGAGGTGCCAGGGTAGATACTTTAAGGAGTCATCGTTGGTGGGATGCCCTCGGCAGAACCAAGTCTTCATATTCCTAGGAACTTGACCAAAAATACACATTTCAAATTTACAAGTAGCTCTTCAGAGAAGTACGCCTTAGTTTTCAAAAACAAAATAAGTTAAATGTAAGACAACGTATTCGCATCATTCATATATTTTCCCTTCATATGTGTGCCAACACAAAAACGCAAAAGAAGCGCTTCAAAAAACAATGTAGGGTGAAACACACTGTGATCTGCTGTCAGAATTTCCGTGAGCGAATGCGTGTGCCCTGTGTACAAACCCGCGCGCTCGACAGCTGAGTATATTACGGTGACCAATGTACGGTACGGTGACCAATGTACGGTACGGTGACCAATGTACGGTACGGTGACCAATGTAGGCAACAGTGAGTGTACAAGATGCTGACTGAAGACATGTCAGGTAAATCATTATCAACATATATAAAACACAAGCGATGCAAATCGTTGTCCCTTGATTTATGCCTATATATTACTAACATATAAAAGACAAACAATGCAAGGCATCGTCACTTAATTTATATTGATGGTAAATGTTGGCGTGATAAACTTGCTCCGTTGCAAGGGAGCTTTGCAACAATGCATTGTGTCATTGTTGCACTTCTAGCCACTTCTTTAAGGGTGCCGGCAACAATGTCATCAAGTGATCCAATTACATGAGATGACCTAGCACCTTGTGCTAAAACGGATGTTATGTCACACTTGTGATGTTATGTTTAGGATTATGACAGTGTAAACGTAGGCCAGCTTGCGACGCTGCAAAGCCAATTAACTCTGCAGCCTGTGTCGTAACCGAGTGGCAGGAGCGTCAGTAATGTGACTGGTCACTGGTAGGTCAGGGCAGGAGTGTCTGGTCACTGATCTGT
>VOPJ01002138.1:0-23397 GCA_014673585.1 Semibalanus balanoides
AGGACCTGAGATGACGCCATCAGGACCTGAGATGACGCCATCAGGACCCGAGATGACGCCATCAGGACCCGAGATGATGTCATCAGGACCCAAGATGACGTCATCAGGACCTGAGATGACGCCATCAGGACCTGAGATGACGCCATCAGGACCTGAGATGACGCCATCAGGACCCGAGATGATGTCATCAGGACCCGAGATGATGTCATCAGGACCCAAGATGACGTCATCAGAACCCGAGATGACGTCATCAGGACCCGAGATGACGTCATCGGGGCGACACACCGGGCTCACTCCCCAATGAGAGGGACAATGGCGCTGCCCCAGCCAGCAATTAACTTGGGCACAGACGGTTGGTCAGACAAACCAGCTACAATGGGATTATCGAAAACCATTCCCCGTTGCCCGATAGGAGCCAAGTTAAGTAAAGTTCGTCCTGGCTGGTGGCGATACACAGATCTAGAAGCGTCGTACGACGTACGCAAACTCAAGATGCACCAGCTTCCAAGAGGCGCTAGTAGTCACCCATGTGTTGCCACCAGTCGAAGCAACGCTGAGTACCAGCTCTGGCATCCTAGCTATGAGCGCTGAGGTACTCACTTGGCACGCCACAGGTGAGTCGCTGAGTAACCTGCACTGCCCAGTTGAGCGCTGGAAGTACCACTGCACCCAGTGGAGCGCGAAGTACCAACTGCACCAGTGAGCGCTTGAGTCACACTGCACCAGTGAGCGCCTGAGTACCACTTGCACCAATGTAGCGCTGAGTACCTCTGTCTGCCGTACCAACTAACAGTTTGTAGTGTAGCTCGCTGAGAGTACCTCTCACTGCTGAGCCCAAATTGAGGGCCTTTGTCGCACGCTATCCCGCTGTGCCACTCATCGGGTGGTAAAGCGCCACTGAGTACCTTACCTTCCCCTTCATGTATGTATGTTCGTTCAGTCTTGTACATGCGTGCTTTGCAGGTGTTGTGAGTACCTCTGCTCGGCTGTGACTGGTGCTCAGCTGAGTACCTCTGCTCGGCTGTGACCGTCCTGCCGATATTGCCGAGTGTCACAGTGTCACACAGATGTCGCGCAGGCGCGCCTCGTGTTCGTCCGCGCCGAAACCATGGACGTTAGCCAGCTATTTCGCGATCGCGTCGCAAACACATTCGCTTACAGTCGGTGGTAGTTAAGAAATGTTCTGTGCGTTGTTGGTGGTTAGATGGCGTATTGCACCGACTGTATCTGAATATGCAGCTAACGAACTGCGCTCGTTTATAACTGAGTGACATGAGCCAGTCGGCAGCGATGAGGATGTTTGACAAACGGCGACTGTGCGAAAGAGAGACTTATTGATCGTCGCCTGTGCTGGTCAGCCCGGCAAGCGAAAACAAATTGACCGCCGATCCGGTGTCCATTCATTCCGCTTCCGACGCCTCATTTCGCCGGGCAAAGTTGTTAAGGAGGTCTTCAGCCTATGAAGACGCTCCCATTCACGGCGAACCGTTCAGAGATTGTTGCTGCATCATGTGGCCACTAATTCCAGGCTTGGCAGGGTGTGACAGGGGCTCGGAGACCACAGCTCCCAGTTGGTCAACAATCGAGGACCACACCTCTCAATTAATCACCGAGCACGAGCCGGGTGCGAAGCTGAGGAGCAGCGGAGACGCTGATTACTTCAGCACCGGGGGCGGTCAGACGGCACGTGTCACCGCCCCGTCATCAGAGGGGGGGTCATCAGCAGCACGTCGTTACGCCAGTCGGCAGATGGCGCCCCGGCTACCGTCCAGCAGCGGTGACCGGTGACGTAACGACCCCCTCCCCCCGCGGGGCAGGAGCCCGTGTGAACATCGCGACGCAGACGTCCAGCCTGCTGCTGCTGGTAGAATGGGCACTGTGAAGGGAACGGTGTGCTTGGACACATGCGTTAAGTTGATTGGTGGTAACAAGTGATTTAATTATAGACGCAGGAGACTGGGTGACACCAATTTCCATCATCTGACTCCGATCTAAAGATAGCGAATTGGTAGCGCAAATAGTCTAAAGCATGTCTGAAAATGATCACCGTAAGTCTAAAGCATGTCTCGGGTGTTAACAGCCGATTGATCAGATCAGGTACTAAATAGATCAGATAAGAGATCAGATTATATAATTGTAACTTTTCGCCGTCAGTTGCCACTTGCCTAGCATTATATCGTACGCGCATGTCCCCCAACAACAAGCCAATGTTTCGGCACAGCCTCATCGACTCGATATTTCACCTGAACGATGCTGCATTCTTCACCATTGATACTAATTAGGTAACCATCTGACAGACCTGATCGACACAATCTGTGCAAAGTCAATACTGTGCTTAGTTTAATAAATATCCTTAAGAGGAAGTGGGTCAAATCCGGATACAAATTTGTATTGTTGTAGATTTTGATGCTACTTAAATCAAATTTTCCCAGCTCAGCCCCCCCCCCAACTTGTCTGGAGAAGCTATACGCCTCTGTATACAGCTTAAAGCTCGCCGCCACGATGGATAACGAACATGAATTACGAGCCAGAGCCGGGTTTGTTGGGTTCGCATCAATTACAATACAATTTGAGCAATGCGAGCAACAGTTGCACGAAATTAATTTAAAGTTATCTTATTGCCAATTAAGATGATACAGTTCTGGCTTTCTCATCGCCCGCTGTGATGGTGAAATATCACTGAGTCGCCGAACATATCTCACTTGCCATCGCTTGTCAGAACCAGAAGTTTAACAAAAAAATATCAAGCCAATAAATGCAAAATACTGATGACAAGAAGCATTGTGCACTTCCTGGTACGTCAGTTATAGTAACTAGGAAGACAGTGATCCTTCCTTTATGTTAACCCTATTCCTGGAGGGATGAAAAGTATACGAATCTGTCGGGGGGGGGCGCTTATTCGACCCCCCCCCTTCAGATCTCCGTGCCCAAACATGAAAACTTGGTGTGTGACCTATGTCGACAATGAATCTATTTTTGTCAATTTTGGTGACCTTGGGTCATATCTTCAAGGTCAATGACGTCATCAATTATTTTTGTCAAAACATGATATTTTCAGGAAACCTTGCCATTATCTCGGAAACTATGGCAGCTAGGAGGAATCCAAGTAATCGCTGTAAAGCGGTTTTAATTGTCTTTCACCCATAAGGCATCAGAAATGACCTCAGGTCAATGGTTCTTTTTTTGGGGGGGGGACTGTAGAGGTTCAACAAATGTTAAAAAAACTGTTTTCCAGCAAATGTTGTTCGTTAATAATTTTTATCTAAAACGTAGTATGCAGCACTTGATTTGGCTCCATCGTGTTTTCTCATCATGCCGGTGTGTCGAATCATAGTCAACTTTGTCTCAAATCGAAAATTTGACCTCGGGTTCAAGGTCAAGGGTCTTAAGAGGTGACGTAACTGGTCTCAAGTGGAGTCAGATAATCCAAGATCCGCGTACTTGACGAGAAAAACACTTTTTGAGACCATTTGAAGTCTATAACACTGATGTTCTTGTCACGAGTTATTTATTAAAAAGGTGTTGGTGACCTTGAATGACTTTTAAAAGGTCACTGACTAAAAAATCATCCTTTCTCAGAAGAGGCCTAAGATGAACATGATACTGAAATTAATTGTGATTGATTCAATGTAATAAACCCTCGTTTTTCATTTTTCACCATATACTTTCTAATTGGAAGTGTTTAGCATTTGACCTGACATTCAGCGTCATCAAATAATTAGATTTACCCTGAAACTTTCAACACATATTATTTGACATGTTTTCTCTCACATACATCCTATTTTTATCAAACGTTCCTAAAAATAAAAAAAATGCATCATTTTGTTGAAAAAAAAAATCAAGAAATGCGGGTGTTCGCGAAAACATTCAAAATTTGGAATTTTCCGAGATAAACCATCTGAAAAACATTCAATAACTACCGATGTCCTGTTTTCTCCACTTCTCTCTCAACTCCAACACAAGCATCTCTTACGTGAGTGTCTCATCCATGCAAAATTTTGTGTCAAAAACGGCGACACACGGCCCCCTAAAAAAACTTGTCCTGGACCCCCTCCTAATACTCAATCTTGCGAAAAAAAGTACACCAGTCGATGCGCATAGGAAATGTTGGAAATCAGCAAGAGTTGTAGATTCTGAGTTGGTTATTGAATGATTCCGTACGCGAAAAAACCTCAAGAGGGGGCCGATTCGGCCCCCCCCCCCCCCCGACAGTAATAGGGTTAAAGTAGTTACGAAGTTGATATTTTGGAAACAAAAACAATCGATTCGTAATATTGAAATTAAGAAAAATAAATACGACTATTTAACCCACGCTTGACCGGGGTCTCAGCCGAACACTATTGACCGGTAGAGGCAAATATTGCCCCCGCCCCCTCGTTACCTCCGAAACCAATGATCGCAGCGAGATGCGCTAGGCGGCATTTGAAAGCTCTCAATGGGACGCATCTAAAGCATACTCGAACTTTGTAATTGATGGCACACAGGTCAAGGTCGGGTCAATGATCAAAATAGAAACATTTGAGTTTATATACCTTACTTACTTTCCATCCGGAGCCATTAATTGCAACCACGATCACCCAAAGTACTCCTTAAGTTATAATACACATCCCGCAAGAGCTAAAATGAGATTTTTGGCAAAGGTCAAGGTCAATATCAGGTCACAAAAAGTCACTATCCGCAGAAGATTTCTTCTCGGACTATGCGACATATAGGTACTCGTGTGTATGATGGGCTTATTTAAGTACGCACTAAGTTTTGTCATCCGAATAGGTCTTTTTTGCCATCTGACACTTATTTAAGCTGAAATAATGCCAAGTTCAGGTCAAGTTCAAGGTGACCAAAGGTCCAAAAATCTGAAATATTATTCAATTGTGGAACAACAAAATATCCGTTTTTCGGACGATGGCTTATTTTTGCTGCGAAATGTTTTAAACATTTAAAATGTTTTAAAAATGGTTCAGTGGTTAGCCGCTCTTCACGATGGGCTGATTTACGGGAAATGTTTAGACCCTGCGCTCCGTTTCATTCTGAAGCGGCTATACCACCTGAAACATTTTACAAATCCTTTTTAAATGTTTTTAAAACAATTCTCGCGCAAAATTAAGCCATCGTGAAAACGGCTACATGTGTGGTTTTTAGACCAGTTTTTGTCTAAAAAAGAAATACAGTGTTTCAAATGTCTTTGATCTGGTAAAACCAAACAAACAAACTTCAAATGCCCTTTACTTCAAAATATTGACGTCAAAAACATGAACGTATTCCATAATGTAACTGGCTCCATCTTTAGGGAGCCATGTGAGTCAAAACAAATATTGCTTTCAAGTTTGGTTTGGGTATTGTTCATTTGCGGTTCTCCGACATTTAGGTAGGTATTCCGTTTTTGAACATCTTTGAAAATTTTGATTCTGTGGCATTTTTAAGTATATTTTTTATTTTTTGGGTTGCAAAACAGAAATTGTAAAAAAGATAACCGTTCAGTAATTGATGCAATTTGCTATATGTTGACTTTTGTTTTGCATTTTAGTCTTGAGGAAATTACTTCATTTTCTCACAGAATATGTCAAATTGATGTGGCAGAAGGTACCGAAAGTTTTCCGTTGAAAGCGCCATTGAGTTTTGGGATATCACGTAAATTCTTCAGGGGGAAATATTTGTCCCCGGTCAATCGCGGGTAAACATAGGTTGCCGGTTGGTTCAGTATTCTGGCCATTTATGTTTACCGTCATGTTATGTTTCCGTGAGACAAAATGCATGAAGTTACCCTTTGCTCATTTTACATCCCTCCCTCGAGGCTCATACGGATGTGTGGATGAATGATCCGTCTCCTCTCGTAAGTTCCTGATAAGACAATGTGAAATGTCACTGATATACATTCATGCTACGGAAAACAGATCCTGGATTTCGGTCACGGGGAGGGGGCGCCGAGTAAAAAGTTGCGCCCTCCGGGCGCGCCGTAGGCGAGACCCGGCTCAGGGGGGGGGGGCGACACCGCCCACGCCCCCTCCCTCTGGATCCGCGCCTGGAAAAGCCGTTTCCGAGCTGTGACTTGTGAGAGTTTATTTATGTGCTTCAAGAAAGTAATTTTGTAATTTGATATTCATTGAATCAGTACAATAATATCCTAAACATAATTTCCAGCGCTATCGAATGCCGATTTAAGTATTGGCTATAAGTTGGTTCATTAGGTACATTCCAACTCAGTCATGCTAATAGATAACTAATGAAATAGACAAGTAGCTGACATTATAACAATAACATAGCCCAGGAACGGCTGAGTCATGTTCCCTAAGGTATCGGTCCGTTGCCGCTACCAACTGCAGGTCAACGCCGTCAGATAAGGTCACATTACCTCCACTTGGGGCAAATAACGGGTACCGACGCAGTTTGAACGCATTTACTCACTTGGGTGAGTAGGTTTACAGAGCAACGTTCCACCAACGGTGCCCGCTGGCGAAAGGTGCGAAATTAAATCAGACTGAACTGCACTGAACCATTTCAATGAAAGTAAACAGATCGGTACGAGACAAATAAAGCTACGTGCAACAGCGCTCAAGATCTGTGCAACCAGCATCCATCCGTGACCAATTCGCGGTTACCACAACGGAACCGCCACACTGAACGCTTTTCCTTCCGTAACACTGTAGTGTAATGTTAATCCTTCCGTGAAATGAGTTATGACCGCAACGTTTATCCTTCCGTGACAGAGGCGTGGTAGCCCGGCGACACGCCCTGCACCCCTACTCACCATTTGTCGCGCGGTGCGGGCCAGGTCTGCTCGGGGGATTCACAGAGTGAACGAACCTTCCGCCGCAGCCGAGCGCGGCTGCCAGCAAGATCAGGAGACTCACGTGGGTGTACCCGGTGGAGGGAATCCGCAATGCACCTGCCCAACCCATCCTGACGGACGCCGACGACGACACTTTTTCAGTTTGGCTGTCGGCTGATCGTAACAGGTGGCCAAGATGTTCCTGAATCAACTCCTGTGTCCAGCGTGGCACAGCGCAGGAGTTGGCAATCGCGATCTTAATCACCTGTGCTCGCCACCTGAGACTGAATCCGAGTCAGCAGATTGGCTCACTTGAGACGAAGTCCGAGTCCTGATTAGACGTGAAGAGGACGGTAAATGGCCAAGACTAAATTATATTTGAAGGATCGCTTCATGTAATTTAACTCAGAATTCAGATGACACTAAACTAACTGTGATTCGGCAATGACTTTCCAAATGTAGGTAGGTATAAAGAAGCGTGATTACGAGCGAGCGCGAAGCGCTCGCTCGTCTTTACGTGGTATATGGGAAAAATCTGATTAGAGCGACCCGACCCGACCCGAACCGTGCTTCGCTTTTGAGAAGCTGCTCAATTCTTTGGAAACCGCACGTCCGATTGACAAAGCGGGATTCTTTGCTGAGTAGCACCATCCAACGCTAACCATGTTTTATTACCAGTGCCTGACTCCATGTTGGTGACTACCACTGATGCGCGTGGGCGCGTAGGCGGCGTGGCGCGTGGCGCGTGGCGAGTGGCGCGTGGACGCGTGCCGCGTGGGCGCGTAGCCGCGTGAAGGGGTGTTTGAAATGTGTTTTGTCGCAAAAACTCCGCAACGGCTGGGCTGATTGTGCCTCGAATATGGTGGACGTGTTAGGGACCCTCCTCAAGACACAACCGTCTGTTCAACAAGTCACGGGTAGGGTACCTCCTGCAACGTGCGCACGGTGCACACCACTATTACTATATTTCAGAAGCGGCCTGAACTGATTGTGTTCGAATTAAGGTGTGTGGTTAGGGACCTCAATCAGGTCCTCCACAATTTTCATAAGTCAGGGATGAGTGTCTCTGCATGTGCGCACGTGCGGCACTTTTTTGTATCTCAAAAACTACTTTTCCCGAATCGAGTTGAAATTCACCATACATTCTTCGCGCTCTCTCGTTCATCGCCACTCGGCGCTTTCTGGTAATGAACTAAGAAAACTGATCAAACTGTCCATCAGTATAGGACTTTATCATGGTTCAGATAATTACGAGCGAGCGCGAAGCGCTCGCTCGTCTTTACGTGGTAAGTGGGTGAGAACTTATTATGAGAGCGGCCCAACCCGACCCCAACCCCAAACCGTGGCGACGCTTTTGTAGAAGCTAATATCTCTGCAACGCAACGTTTCGATTGAACAAACGGGGCCTTCTTTGCTGAGTAGCCCCATCCAATCATTTCTGTTTTGTATCAGTGCCGACTCATGTGGGTGATTAACACTGCGCGTGTCTCGTGCCGCGTGAGGGGTGTTGAAAGGTGTTTTGTCGCAAAAATTCAGCAACGGCTGGGCTAATTGTGTCCGAGTTTGGTGTGTGGCTAGGGACCCCTCAGCAGCCGCTATTCCACAAGTCTATGGTAGGGTGCCTCTGCACGTGCGCACGTGCATACCCCTATTCTATATCTCAGGAACGGCTGAACCGATTGTGTTTGAATTTGGTGTGTGGTTAGTGACCTCTCAGCCGCTGCCTTTCCACAAGTCAGGGATGGTGTGGCTATGCACGTGCGCACATGCACACCCCTATTATATATCTCAGGAACGGCTGAGCCGATTGTGTTCAAATTTGGTGTGTGGTTAGGGATTTCTCAGCAGCCTCTTTTCCAAAAGTCAGGGATGGGTGCCTCAGTGCCTCTGCACGTGCGCACCTGTTTTGCATCTCAGAAGCTGCTTGTCCGATCGAGTTGAAATTCACCATACGTTTCCTTCGCGCTTGCTCGTTCATCGCCAACTACGGCGCTTTACTGGTATATGATAAAAATCTGATTATGAGCGACCCGACCCAACCCAACCCGACCCGTGGCGACGCTTTTGAGAAGCTCATATCCTTGCAACGGCACGTCCGACTAACAAGCGGGCTTCTTTGTTGAGAAGCCCCATTCAACCAATCTTATTTTGTACCAGTGCCGACTCATGTGGGTGGCTATCACTGCCCGTGGCGCGTGCAGCGTAAGGGGTGTTGAAATTGTGTTTTGTCGCAAAAAACTCGCAAACGGTCTTGGGCTGATTTGTGTTGAATTTGGTGTGTGGTTAAGGGACCTACCCCCCGCCTACCAGCCGCTGCGTTTTACTAACTAGTCAGGGGTGGGGTGCTCTGCACGTGTGCACGTGCATTCCCTATTAAATATCGCAGGAACGGCTGAACCAATTGGTGTTACAATTTGTGTGTATGGTTAGTGACCCCTCAGCCGCCAGCTTTTTCCCACAAGTCAGGGTGGGGTGCTCTGCAACGTGCGCACTATCTGTTTGCACACCCCTATTATGTATCATCAGAGAACGGCTGAGCGATTGAGTTCAAATTTGTGGACGTGGTTAGGGAACCTCTAGACCGCCACTTTTCACCACAATTCAGGATGGGTGCCCTCTGACGTGCGCACGTGGCGCACCCTTTTTGTAATCTCAGAAATTAACTTGCCCGATTGATTTAAAATTTTAATCAATGACAAGGAGGCCAACCTCCGATGGTCCAATATCACATGACAATGTTCATTGTCAAGACCTACTGCCAGTGAGCCTCCATTAATTTTTTTATTGTAATTGAATCAACCTGATGTATCACCAAACGGGATGAACCAATTGACAGGCGAAGTCAAAATAGTTTAAAAGAAAAAACCACCAAACATAATACAAGCCACAAACAAAAGCACCACAAATAAGTGTGGAATTAAAAGACAATCCGCAGAAAAAGAAAATTAAGAAACGCGTTACGCGTCACGCTAAAACATCAGCAGTCCACACTGCCATTCCTTAACATACTTTAGCACCTGCCGCTTGAAGGAGCCATGGCTTATCATTCGAAGATGTCGGCCGGGACCACTCTTTAATCTCTTAGAAGGCGTTCGAGATAATCCGCATGCGACGTGAAACATTCCATTCTGTTAACAATGTTGAAACGAGAGGTGAGGCACATGAAAGCAGGTTTTTGTTGGGCGGATCCGATCGAGTGGGACACGTGAAGAAAAAAAGCTTTCGAGCAAACGCGGTGTGTCCAGTTTGCTGCATAGAACGTTTTTGAGAAAAAGGAGGTCATGCTGAACTCGCATTACAGCAACAACTGACCGTTTCAGCTGCGACGTCTTCAAATAAACACTCCGGTGAGCCGTCTCCCATTCATTCTTGCCTCTTCAACAATATCATTACGAGCACAACAATATCCCTCGCCCTGGTGGGAATTATTTGGACCCCCGCTGATTATTTTCGAGAATAGCAGAAAAATCGCGGTGCGCATCGTCACCAAATTTGGTATAGTTATTCGGGCATCAATTACCAACACTTTTTCAAAGTTTCGACTTCAGGTCATCCAAGACAGGTCACCAGGTCACAACAAGTGACCTTACCTCCCAAAATGTTTGTGATCGTGCCAAGGCCATGGTCTTTGTCCGAGATATTTTACACTTGCAGGGTTTCATAAGGTCTAAAGTACATACAATTTGCATATTTAGGATTTTTATCAGTAACCTACACAGCGTCGGTCAATTGGGCGTGGCCACCCCAATTATAACTAATTGGAAAAATAATAAGCAAATGCTTTCTTTCAGAGAATATAAAATTATTGATCAGGCCCACAGTTCAGTTAGCACCAGTCAGGGTCCAGAAGGGACCGTAAATTTGGAGTGAAACAGAGGCATTCTTGAACGTTTAATTATTTCCATTGCAATCACCTATTAGGCGTATTAAATATTACAAGTTAAAAAAATGTAGGTGGCATCACGTCCCCACGCCTCCGCCCCCATGTGCAGATGCCCTTGCATTTAGATTGCAGGTTCATGATTTCACAATCCGTGTTTATTTTTTCGTCATTATGGATGACCCAGGTGCAATTGGTTGTCTGCTCAGTGATCTCAGTCAAATTGCAAATGCAATGTTCATCTTGAAGGTTCATCAGCAAGTTGCTAATTAATTCTTGAATAGATAATACGGATAACGATTCGGATGACACCTTGGGGCTGATATTTGGTCTTGCCGTCGAGGTTGCGTCAACACGTCGCAGTATGCAACATAACCTAACCTGGGTTGACCACATGGAACATCTAGACCTGAGGTAAAATCTTGAAGTTGACCTAACCGGTCATCATTAACATGTTTTAAAGTGCCTTGACGTGGCAAACACGATGGTGTTAAAATCATTGGTCTTTCTTTTATCAGGTAAAAACGTTATTTGCGAGAAAAAATTTGTATCAAAAAATTAACTTTTGACCTTTGAGGACCTCTGGACCCTGGAGCATAAACTATTCGCATGATACAAATTTTGATGAATCTAAGACAATTGCATTTTTAAAGAGCTTTCGATTGACTTTTTCTTTGTTCCTAGCTATCATATTTTCCTAGATATTCAGAGTTTTTCGGAGCGAAGTCATAAAACTGGAAAATTTGACCTTTGATTACCTCTGGTGACTTTAACATTGACCTGAGCAAAAAAACAGTAAAAAAAAGGTAAAAATGTAAGTTCGAATGTCCATGTCAAGAGCTTCCAAACGCATTTTTCGTGTCTTTCTAGCCCCCTTTAATTTTCGAGTTAGACAACACACGAAACTGCATTCGGTTTCATTTCACCCACAGTGGTGCACACTGCACAGTGCACACCTTATGATTAAAAATAATAACTGCAAGGGAATCGAAACAAAGGAAGCTGAAGGAGCTTGACTTTTGTGTCATCGCCACCGGTGATTCACTGCAATACATATACGCACACATGCAAAAATAATGTGCCCATGCGCTACCCATAACTGCCACGCCAGCCGGAGTCGGCAAAACTTTACCATTCCGACTCCGACTCCGACACCAGCCAAAATCACCGACTCCGACCGACTCCGACACCAACTCCGCAGCACTGGTGAGTACATCGCTATGCATTCATCTGGTCCGGGAAACGGGTATCTACTTTCAACTTTCCTTGTCATAGAAGAGTGCAGTTTTGTATTGGAGAGAGCAATCTACTTCGATCCACTACCTTTTAGATGTAAGTGAACTACAACTATCGTTGCAGTTAAGTTAATTTACATTTGTTCTACTCAGCCATGGACGGCCGGGTTTAGCGAGCGGCGTGTCTGCCTCTGATCGGTGATATTGTTTGCAGGGACCGATCATGCTTTGTCGAGTGTGTATATGTGTATGTGTGTAAATGTGTGTATGTGTGGTTTCTATTCTACTACATTTTCTTATAATATATTGAGATGATGTTATGATCCTACTATCGTTGTGAGAAGGTATTTTTTATTACAAATGTCAACCCACATAATATGTAGACATAGGCGGATCCAGAAAGCGTGATTTTGACAGTTTGGGGGGGCCAAATCCCAAAAATTATCGCATTTTGAAACTCATCGGATTTCGCTTGCTTATGTATTGCTAGATTGAACAACTTCTCTAGTAAAGTTGCTTAAGTTTTACGACAAATCAGGAAATGTGTCAAATTTGCGCCGTTTTAGGGTGGTTTGGGGGGGGCATGGCCCCCTTTGCCCCCTGGATCCGCCCTTGTATGTAGATGTTTCATTGCTGATTATTTTTTAATTCATTTATTGCACTGTGTATACAAATACAAATAAAATTGTTACTATGCACATCAATAAATAGTCGCAACATTTTAGAAGGGTTCATAGCACAGCACACCTTGTATTCGTCTTATATTCGTTCAGCATTATATAACCGCCGTGACCAGTGCGTGACTCATCACCGTTTGGAGTTGTCTCCTGGCCACACCCTATCCGGCCGAATTTCCTTCGTATCCGTGTACTCGCCATGGTCACCACTGCCCCGTCTCATTTGGTCTCATGCATTGCCCCCTTCCCCTCCTTCTCCGTTACTGGCCGTTAACATCGCCATGGTCACCACTGCCCCGTCTCATTTGGTCTCCCCTCCTTCTCCGTTACTGGCCGTTAACATCGCCATGGTCACCACTGCCCCGTCTCATTTGGTCTCATGCATTGCCCCCTTCCCCCTCCTTCTCCGTTACTGGCCGTTAACATCGCCATGGTCACCACTGCCCCGTCTCATCTGGTCTCATGCATTGCCCCCTTCCCCCTCCTTCTCCGTTACTGGCCGTTAACATCGCCATGGTCACCACTGCCCCGTCTCATTTGGTCTCATGGCAATTGCCCCCTTCCCCTCATTCTCCGTTACTGGCGTTAACATCGCCATGGTCACCCTGCCCGTCTCATTTTGGTCTAATGCATTGCCTTCCTTTCCCCCTCCCTTCTCCGTTACTGGCCGTTAAACATCCAGCCCATGGTCACCACTAGCCTCCACCGTCTCATTTCGCGTCTCATGCATTGCCCCCTTCCCCCTCCTTCCTCCGTTACTAGCCGTTAACAATCGCATGGTCCACACACTGCCGACCGTCCCTCATTTGGTCTCATGGCCATTACCCCCTTCCCCCTCCTTCTCCGTTACTGGCTGTTAACAATCGCCATGGTCACACTAGCCCCCGTTCTCATTTGGGTCTCATGCATTGCCCTCCTTCCCCACTTCCTTCTCCGTTACTGGCCGTTTAAACATCGCCAATGGTCACGCACTGGTCCCGTTCATTTGGTCTCAATTGCAGTTGCCACCCCCTTCCCCCCCTTCTCCGTTACTGGCGTTAACATCGGCCAATGGTCACCACTTGCCCCGTCTCAATTTGGTCCTCATGCATTGCCCCTTCCCCCTCCTTCTCACGTTACTGGCCCATACATTCGCCATGGTCACCAATGCCCCGTCTCATTTGGTCTCAATGCATTGCCCCTTCCCGCTCCTTTCTCCGTTACTGGCCGTTAACATCGCCATGAGATCACCAACTGCCCCGATCTCATATTGGTCTATGCATTGCCCCTTACCCCCCTCCTTCTCCAGTATACTGGGCCGTTAACATCGCCATGGGTTCACCACTGCCCCGTCTCATCTGGTCTCATGCATTGCCCCTTCGCCTCCTCTTTCTCTCGTTACTGGCCGTTAACATCGCCCTGTCACTCCGTTAACTGTTCCGTTAACATCGCCAAATGACCACGGCTGCCCCTCATCTCAGTTACTGGCCGTCCACTGCCCCCCCCTGTTTCCCTTTACCGGCCGGTGCCTAATGACGTCTTCACCGCCGTCCTCAGGCTCTAACCGTCGTTCACACCCACCCGGTAACACCTTCACAGCTCGAGGTCATAACTCCATAATCGACTGCCCTCATCCGGCCTGGTGGGCCTGGTCGTCCGAGGTGGGTTGAAACAGACACTGATAAAGCCATTTTTACGCTATCGCCCGGAATCGTCACAGACATGTGACAAAGTTCACTGGTGCACGACACGTTTCTCATGTCTGGGCTTATAAGTGATGGGAAGATGAGCTCGGTCTCCTCGTCTGGTATGTATAGGTGAATTTTAGTGTAGGTGATTGCAGAATGTCATCCGCCAGTCGTCAAGCCAGCCAATCAGAAGTCAGCAAATCAATCTCAATACGCAAAAATTTGAGTCTCCAGCTGCTTATGAGATAGGTATTAATTGAGGTATTGAGCTGTGCATATGATTTGATGACGTTTTAGTTTTACATCTCATAACACTCGGATGGTGATCACGGTTATCCAAATCTGACCTAACGTGCTTACCGATAGGTATATTGCCATATCAGCGTGCGGTTCCCACCATTTGTGGGTGGAACAGATGGCAGGGCTGAGAATGTAAATGGCCGGTCAGGTAGATTGGTGGCGCTTCCAGGCACCGCCCTTCTATTCGCCGTGCGGACTCAATCGACCGGACCAGACAAATCGTCAGGCCCGCTGGTGGTCCACAGGTCCACGGCCAGTGAAGGCACGAAAAAGTGATTACCACACGGCTTTTACCAAGGCTGCCAAGTGCCAGGGCAGACAGTGCCAGGGCAGACAGTGCCCTGGCCACCGCATAGGTAACCGGCTCGAGTGATCTCATCTGAAGCGAAACAGTCATTTCCTGCCAGATGTCAACAGTAATATAACTGTATAGATGATAACAAGATATAAAAACAACATAGGTAACTGTTTGCTGAGTAGGTAAGTAGGAAGGTACTTACAGTTATCATGCATTTATCTTTGTGTAGAGATTAAATCAAACAAAATAGTAGTGCAAGGGTTTCTGATGCTACAGATCATTGCAAAAGTAATGGTAGGTTTTAGGTACAGGTGTGTACCCAAAATGTGTTGATTTGGGTGGGAAATGACGCCCAAAAGTAAATTATGTTCCACTCAGTGACCTGTAACTAACGTTGGGGGTAGCGTCACAGATTTTGTCAGGGGGCAAGTGTAAATTTGGGGGCCCCTATTTGGGAGGGGGCCTTTGACCTACATAGAGTTTCTCTCACCTCCCCTCTGGCTTCCAGAGGGCCACTTCTGGATTTTAGGGCACCTCTGGCCTCTATAAGACCTCCTCTAGCCTGCAGAGACCCCTAGCCCTCTGACCTCCAAAGGGCCTATCTGGCTTCCATACCCGGGTCCATCCAATCTGGGCCCGTCTGTATCCGCTCCCGGGTCCATCCAATTCGGACCCGTCTGTATCCGTTCCCGGGTCCATCCAATCTGGGCCCGTCTGCATCCGTCCCCGGATCCATATAATCTAGGCCAGTCTGTATCCGGGTCCATATATCTGGGCCGTCTGTCACATCCGATCCCGCGGTACCATAAGGTCATACTAGGACTGGCCCGTGTGCTGCGTAAATGCTCGACCCCCGCCTCCATCCAGGATCGTGGGACCAGTCTGTATCCGTTCCCCAGGGCAGTCCCCATCCTAAGTCCTATGTAGGGGTTGGCCAGTCTGTTACCTGTGCACCCCGGGATCGCGATACCGCAATGCGGACACGACGGCACCAGGAGGCTCGGAGTCTGTATCCGTCCACCGGGTCCAATGCCAGATCTCCGGGCGCCAGGCTGGTATCCTCCCCGGAGCTGCCATCCAATCTGACAGAGCCAGTCTGTACTCCGTCCCCGGGGCGCCAGCAGTCCATTAAATCTGGGCCAAGGTCTGTATCCGTACCCTGGGAATCCCAGTCCAATCTGGAGGCCGTCTGTATGCCGTCCCCGGGGTCATCGCAATCTGGACAGTCTGTGATCCGTCGGGGTCCATAACACAAATTCGTGGGACAGACAATGAGTCTTCCTATGACCGCACCTCTAGCATGTGCCATCCCGAGTCTTGGAGCACGTACTGTTATACCGTATCCCCAGGGTCCAGATCCCAGGATGCTGCTAGCCCTGTCATGTATTCCGATCCCCGGGCGTACCCGCGATCCAATCCTGGGGCCAGTCTGTACCGTCCCCGGGTTCCATCCAATTCTGGCCAGAATCGGTGTATCGTGCGCGCCACGATGGTATCACAGAATCAATACCCCGCGGCCGAGTGTACTCGTATCTACTACCCGAGAGTCATCCAATCTGGGCCAGTGCGTGTATCGCTCCCGTTGGTCCATCGACAATCTGGTCCGCGATCTGTACTTCCGTCCGCGAGCGTGCCATGAACACGAACTCTGGTGCCCCGATGTATGATGTCCGTACCTCCGCCGTGCCATTCCAAGGTACTGGGGCAGTACTATCGTGATCTGGGTCCCCGCGCTTGGGTCTCCATATATTGCCCCGGAATCTGGACGCCGATAGCGTCAGTACATCCGTCCCCCTGTGTCCATCCCATATCTGGGCCAGTTCAATGTATCCGTACCTCCGGGGATCTCAGTGACCAATCTGACGCGCCCGAGTCTGGTAGGACGATCATCAGTCCCCAGGACGGGCCCAGGATTGGAGTGGTACCCGGGGCACTCGAATCTGAGTGAGCCCGTACGATGCCTATCGCGTCCCCCCCGGCGGAGTTCCATCAATCTCCTGGGGGCCCAGACGTCTTGTAGGCCCTATCCGTCCCCGGTCACATCCGAATGCATGCCGTAAGCCAGTCTGTATCCGTCCCCGGGTCCAGTTGCCAATTCTGGGATACAGCCCGGCTGTATACCCGGCCGCGCCCAGGTCATCGCAATCGGGGCCAGTACTGTGGATGACCGTCCCCGCGTCCATTCCAATCGGTGGGCCGTCGTGTATCCGTCCCCGGAATAGCAGACGCCCAGATTGGATGACCCGGGGAACGCGGTGGTATACAACGCGCTCCAGCCCAGACTGTGGTAGGGGGCCCATCCAACTGAGCGGCCGGCGGGTACCTGGGACATACTTGGCCGTCCCCCGAGGCAGGTCCCATCCAATGTCGGGGCCGTCTGGTATCCGTCCCCGTCCATCCAATGCTGAGGCCCGTGCTGCTATCCGTCCCCGGGTCCATCCAAATCTGGGCCGTCTGTATCCGTCCCGGGTCATCCAATCTGGGCCAGTCTGAGTCCTTGCCCGGGTCCATATAATCTAGGCCAGTCTGTATCCGTCCCCGGGTCCATCTAATCTCGGGACAGTCTGTATCCGTCCCCGGGTCCATCCAATCTGGGCCCGTCTGTATCCGTCCCCGGGTCCATGTTAATCTGGGCCAGGTCTGTATCCGTCCCCGGGTCCGTGTAGTGCTGGGTGTATCCGTCCCCGGCCCGTGCAGTGCCGGGTGTATCCGTCCCCGGGTCCATCCAATCTGGGCCCGTCTGTATCCGTTCCCGGCCCGTCTGCATCCGTCCCCGGATCCATATAATCTAGGCCAGTCTGTATCCGTCCCCGGGTCCATTTAATCTGGGCCAGTCGGCCATAGTCTTCCTCGACGGGAGGGGCCAGTTCCCGGCTTCGTCAGGGTCACAGGTTCAGGCCCCTCCCAAGCCCCGTAGCGCCACCCCCGCGCTCCGCGCCACCCCGCCCAGTCGACTCGCCGAAAGTGAAAGTGGACCACTGTTCCAGTGGCCGCCGCCGTCGCCACAGCCCACACAGGTCAGCCCCGAGGCAGGTCATCGGCCGCGCCCCGAAACCGAACCGACGTGACGTCCGCCGTGTCCCCGCGTCAGCCGGCAGTCTCCTCCGCCGAGTCCCCGAGTAAGGCGCTAGTCGTGTCGCCGGTGAAGGAGTCAGCCTCCTGGTGCTAGCCGCATACTCAACACCGCAGTCTCCTACTGGTGTTAGTTGTATACTCAATACTACAGTTTCTTGGTGCTAGTCGCATACTCAATACTGCAGTCTATCAGTGGTGCTAGCTGCCTACTTAGTACTGAAGTCTCTCACCCGTGTTAGTCGCATACCCTATACTGCAGTCTCCGCTTATGCCGCGGCTTGCCGCAGGTGTTAGTTTTCTATGCAATAACGCAGTCTCCACGCGTCACGTACGGCGGTGCAGTCTACCGTTTGGTGGTAGCTGCTGCTGCCGCGTTGCGGTCTCCCGTGACAGTGTTTAGTGCGCGGCGTCGGTGTCCGCGTGCGACCCCGCCGGAGGGCGTCACGGAGTCAGCAGGGTCAGCAGGGTCAGCCGAGCTGACGGCGTGTCGTCTCGTTACAGACCGACACCATGGACAGCTGTTTGGTGCTATGTACTCTGGCGCTGCTGGTCGCCAGCCAGGTGAGTTGATAGAGCTGTTACGTCTGGTGGTATGCACTCTAGCGCTGCTGGTCGCCAGCCAGGTGAGTTGATATAGAGCTGTTACGTCTAGTGATATGTACTCTGGCGCTGCTGGTCGCCAGCCAGGTGAGTTGATATAGAGCTGTTACGTATGGTGAATATGACTCTGGCGTGCTGGTCGCACACCGCAAGTGAGTTGACTATATAGAGCTGTTACGTCTGGCTGATATCGCTACTCTGCGCGCTGCTGGTCGCCAGCCAGGTGATGAAATAGACTTTACGCTGGATGATGTACCTCTGGCGATGCCTGGTCGCACAGCCAGGTGAGTTGATATTAGAGCTGTTACCTCTGGTGATATGTAACTCTGGCCTGCCTGGTCGCCAGCCAGGTGAGTTGATATGAGCTTTTACGTCTGGTAATGCTACTCTGGTTGCTGCGGTCCGCCAGCCAAGGTGTTGAAAAGAGCTGTTAGTCTGGTGATACTGACTCTGGTGCTGCTGGGTTCGCCAGGTGAGTTGATATAGAGCTGTTACGTCTGATGATACGTACTCTGGTGCTGCTGGTCGCCAGCCAGGTGAGTTGATATAGAGCTGTTACGTCTGGTGATATGTACTCTGTGCTTGCTGGTCCGCCAGCGCAAGGTATTGATATAGGAGCTGTTACGTCTGGCTGATACGTATCTGGCGCGCTGTCGCCAGCCAGGTGAGTTGATATAGAGCTGTTAAAGTATCTGATGATTACGGACTTCTGGTGCTGCTGGGTCGCCAGCCAGGTAGTTGATCATAGAGCTGTTACGTCTGATGATTACGTTACTCTGTGCCTGCTGGTCGCCAGCCAGGTGAGTTGATATAGAGCTGTTACGTCTGGTGATATGTACTCTGATGCTGCTGGTCGCCAGCCAGGTGAGTTGATATAGAGCTGTTACGTCTGGTGATATGTTATGGCTGGTCTGCTGTGCGCCCAGCCAGGTGAGTTGTGATATACGAGTGTCCGTCTGGTGATAGTACTCTGTGCGCCTGGTCGCCAGCCAGGTTGACTGATAGTAGAGCTGTTACGTCTGGTGATATGTACTGGCTGGCGCGCTGGTCGGCAGCAGCGCAGGTGAGGTTGGATCATGAGAGCTGTTGACGGGTCTGGGAGTAGTACTACTGTGCGCTTGCTAGTCGCCAGCCCAGGTGAGTTAATATAGATCTGTTATCTGGTGATCGATGTAATGCTCTGGTGCGCTGGCGCGTCAGCCAGGTGAAGATAGAGCTTGGTTTACGTCTGGTGCTATGTATCTGTGGCGTATGGCGCGCTGGTGGCGCCAGCCGGTGAGTGTGAGATAGAGCTGTTACGGGGTCTGGGTGCTATGTAGCTCTGTCTGAGCGCTGCTAGGTCGCGCACTCAGGTGAAGTGATTAATAGACGAGAGAGGCTGGCGTGGCCCGCCAGGTGAGTGATATAGAGTGTTACGGTTCTGGTGATAGTATAGGGCGCTGGCGTGGTCGGCCAGCCACGTGAGTTGATATAGAGCTGTTACGTCTGGTGATATGTACTCTGGTGCTGCTGGTCGCCAGCCAGGTGAATCTATATAGAGCTGTTACGTCTGGTGCTATGTACTCTGGCGCTGCTGGTCGCCAGCCAGGTGAGTTGATATAGAGCGTTTACGTTTGGTGTATATTCTGGTGGCTGCTGTCACGCAGCCAGGTGAGTCTGATATATGAGCTGTTGGCGAAGCTTCGTGTGTCATGATCTCTGAAGTTATAATGATTAAGTTTGCGGTGCAGGAAATACAGTGTGTTATTGCTGTACAAATTCCATTAAAATTAATAAAGTAGTTTGGGAGATAATGACGTTTTAGTGACGTCATGTTGGTGGAAAAACGAAAAATGTTAAAAAATCGTACAAAAAAAACTAGTTTTGTAGCGAATTTCAAACAGAAAAGTTTAAGATAAAAATTACATTCTCTTTAAAATGGTTCGCTTGGATTTTCGAAATTGAATATTTTGTACCCCCTCCTCACAAAATAGGACAAATCACTACAAAATGGACATTTTCAAAGATGTTAAAAGGAACAATATGCGGGGGAACTGTGCATGGAAAATATCCCAACACAATTTCAAAGCAATATCTCTATTGTTGAGTGATGGCTCCCTATGGGTGAGAAACTCATGACGGCATTTGTAAATCGCCTTTTTTACTTTTGTGGACCAGATACGAACATATGAATCTCTTTTCTGCATTTCTGAGGCAAAACTGATATAGAAACATGCATTTTAATTTACATTTATCAGTTTCTAATTTTGATGTTTTCTGACAGCGCAAATCGCTATTCTGGACGTGGTCGAGTCAAGGTCATTCACTTGACCTGCAATGTCACCTGTTGACCTGCAAGGTCACCTGTTGACCTGCAACCTAAAAATGCATACCATTAGATTCCTCACATGACAGGCAACATGCTGGTTCTTACTGCACTGCTCTATGCTGCTTGGTTTGGAAGTTAACAGGGGCCTGTCAGACCCCCCCCCCCTAGGGTGAAGGTGAGAAAAGCTCTTGTAGGGTGAGGGTTGAAGAGTTGGTAGAGTAGGGACTAGGCAAACTATGCCAAATTTAGCTTCATGCTATAGGGCTGCATAAAGTACGTTAACAACGAGAACAAAAGTACCAAAGATACGGCATTGACTGGACGGGGGAGGGGGACGTTTTACGCTCCCTGAATAATTTTCGTAATAACTCAAAAACGATTAGCGAGCGACGTACAACTTTGAATAACTTATTATACATTTATCATTAATGTTACGTCCTCTGTGCAAAAATGAAGCAATTTCATCCGGGAATTTCGGAGATAAAGCTAATTTAGCGACGTCACTACACACGAGATTGACACAAAAATCCGCTAAACTTTAACAGACCGTACAAAGGCTATATGTATTTTAAGCAAAATACAATCACAAATACTTCTAAGATAGAAAATGATAAGGACAACATTACAATTTATTATTTATGATTTTTTGAGTTTTTTGTCCCTAAAATAAAACGCCTGTTTAAATGGTCTTTAAAAAATATGCAAAAACAATATATAGATCAGAGAACCATATGTGAGCAGCTACCATGCCACATTACCAAATTAATTCATCATTTTTGACTTACTGGTGGCATCTAAATCACTGGTAACTCATGACGTTATATTGTGAAATTATGTCTTTGGCTTTTATTGTTAACATAAACAAATAAACTACTGCACTGTATTTTTTAGACAAAACTGGTCAAGAAACATGCAATTTTCATTTACATCTATCAATTTCAAATTTGAACATTTTGTGGCCTTACCTTAGCTTGACAGTAACTTTTTGTACAGTAATTCAGGTAATCAAATGAGTATCACTATCGAATTCTACGCGTAAAATGATCCATCAAACATGTGTTGCATGACTTTTGTAGATATTTTGTGTATAGTGACATTTAGTGACCTGACCTTGACCTTTGCCAACAAACTCATTTTAACTCATGCGGATATGTATCATACATTTGAGAGCACTTTGGGTGATCATGGTCGAAATCGAAGACATTAGATGGAAAGTATCGCCCATAAACTACAATTCCTCGATTTTGACCTTTAACCTGACCGCGACCAGACATGGGAGCTAAATTTGACATTTTCGAGCATGCTTTAGATTTGTCTCGTTGAGCGTTTTCGAATGCCGCCTTGCGCGTCTCGCTGCGATCATTGGTTCAGAAGATAACCAGGAAGGCGTTTAACGTCCCCCAGTCAATGGTGTTCAGATAAAACCCCAGTCAATGCCGGGTTAAGAACTTTGCCAAACACTAAGGGACAAAACACCTCGGTCTGCCATTCTACTTGACAAAAATGACCTGGTACAATGCGATCAAAAAATACCAATGTACTGCAAGAGTGCCAGTCGCTTGCTGTATGTAGTGTGTTGAACTGTAGCCTTATGTCGTCTACCTACTTCGATACTTTTTGCGGTAGACCTTACCGAGCAGTCAATTTTGAACCAACACGCCTGCCAACTGTGGGCCTTTGGGTTCCTTGTAAGCTTTGGGAAACTCTTTAGGGGATCCATGATTAGGCGGACTTAAAATTGAACAAAAATGCAGAAAAAGTACCTATTGTTTAATTTGTGGCTTCCATAATAACTTTGGACTTAGTTGGGCTAGTCATGCACGTTGAGGCAACGAAAAGCACTGCAACAATTTGAGGTTTGCATTCTTCTATGTGCCGGATTCCTGCAGACTTGATTTCAACGAATCCCCCTGTGAGCCGGTGTGGGGTTTCACCCCGAGAGTTGCGTAGGATAAGTCTCTCGTGGAGTCAAAAGTGGCGACTAAAACGCATTAATTACACTGTCACTCCCACAGGAGGGCAGGTACTGCGACGCCCTTCCGTCATAAGTTAGAGAATGTAGGAGAAAGTTATATGATTGCCCAATTAAACGGTTGTTTTCTAAATCCACCAACGTTTTTGCAAGCGGCCACCTGCAGCCCAGTTTGCAGAATAAAAGCGGCCTGCATGACTTATTGTATGGCATTATACAGCACACAAGAAACCAATATGATGAAACAATATATTAGTAATTAGTATTGCTGGTGCTGACTGCTCGCATTGCGACAGAAGCAGCACAAACAATGCTCCCACCCGATACGTTCGGAACACAGTGGTGTTGGTCAATACTATGGACGGCGGAAGTTGGCACATTTTCCCAAAATGCACGTGTCAGAGTGTTTGGCAGCCCATTTCGCGGTATCAGTGCTGTTTGTCCTGTCGTGAGCATGGTTCCGGCTGCTGGAGCCGTTCGCCGATCGGCGGCTGGTCGGAAGGTCTCGGCTGTCTCGAGGCGTGTCTGCGTCATTCCCGTCCCCCCCCCCAGTGCCAGCGCCGACCGAAGGGCGTGGCTCTGGTCTCGGGGTCAAGGTCACCTGACTCGTGACTCACCT
>VOPJ01002139.1:0-23398 GCA_014673585.1 Semibalanus balanoides
TACCCAGCCCAACTGACCCACACTCTGTCCGGAACAGAGCAGGACAGGGAGCGGTACCAAATCAAGTCATCAACCGATTTTAAGTGAAATATTGGAATTGGAAAATATTGAAATATTGGTCACTCAGCTTGGCCACTCGGCAGATACATAGAATGCTTAATATACAAACATTCACACCTCTTGTCATTCCCGAATGTCTTCCCTTGCCAAGGGCGAGCTATAATTCGTGCCATTGCATTAGCTTGTCTCTCTCAAGTCCATCCCTAGAGCATGCAGCTTAGCAATATCCGGTCCTTACCTCTAGTCCAGCCCTGGTGTCGTCCACCACGTAGACCCGTATACAGGACTCAGTCGCTGACACAACACGGGGACCAAACACCGCCAGCCGGAGGTTCTTCACCGCTGGCGCTGTAACAGGATGATATGTCAGAGGCTGGACCAAATACCGCGAGCCGGATGTTCTTCACCGCTGGCGCTGTAAAAGGATGTTATGTCATAGGCTGGACCAAACACCCTTAAACCAACATGTAAATATAAAGTCGCTCTACGGGAATTTCAGCTTTTACATATTAACAAAATGTGTTCTCCGTATGCACAAAACTAGGCGACGTTAGAGCTAGAGCCAACACCGTTGCAAAGCACCCGTTGGTACAGGGTTCTCCAATGAGAACGAGTGGTACTCAACAGTACAGGGTTCTCCGATGAGAACTATCGCCACTCACCAGTACAAGGTTCTCCGATGAGAACGATGGCCTGCAGACAGTCGGTGAGAACGTAGGCCTTGGCCTGGTCCAGCTGCACGTAGATCGGAGTGTTGATGGTTTCCTGGCCCAGGGTCACCATGCGCTGCAAAATCACACACACACACATATTTACACCCGTTCATATGCATGGACATTACGAGTTAGTTATGACCATGGCTCAGACTCCGCGTCGCCACGCGATGCAATCTATCAGACATATATCTCTCTACTGACCTGCCACTGGGGCGTCTCTCTCTACTGACCTGCCACTAAGGCGTCTCTCTACTGACCTGCACTGGCGGCGTCCGTCGGCTGGGACTCTCCACTCGCCACTAAAACTGACCGTGCTCGCAGGAGGACTTGAGGTTGGACGCCCGAGTAGGGTAGAAAAGCTGAATGACTAACGAGCCTCAGGAAAACTGTCAGCCCAGGTAACCTCGGAGGTCCGACCCTAGAACCACCGGCGACAGCAACGTCCTGACTCTCTGTACGGCCAGGTCAGATCAGGTCAGATCAGGTCAGATCAGGTCAGATCAGTTCAGATCAGGTCAGATCAGGTCAGATCAAGGTCAGATCAGGTTTCCAGATCAGGTCAGATCAGGTCAAGCTGTCAGGTCAGGAGTGCAGGTCAGATCAAGTCACATCAGCGTCAACATCAGGTCAGTCAGGACAGGTCAGTGGACACGGTCAGAGGACAGGTCAGTATACAGGTCAGGACATCAGGAACAGTCAGGGACCAGAGAGTCAAGGACAGGTCAGGTCAGGTTCAGTGGTCAGGTCAGGGTCAGGTCAGTGGTCAGGTCAGGGTCAGAGTCATGCCAGGTCATGTCAGTATAGGGTCCGTCCAGGGTCAGGTCATATTCAGGGTCAGAGTCAGGGTCAATTCAGGTCATAGCCCAGTATAGCTTGAAAAAGGTAAGGTGTACTGGTAAAAGCATAACGAGAATCGCTCGCTTCTGACTGTGAAGGAACTAGCCTCAAGAAACCTCTCTTCCCTTCGGTTAGCTCTATGCATTGACCCCGCCCGACGTCCAGCGTCCCAATACACAGACATATCTTCGTATCCCCCTAACAGTCCGGTAATTTCCCCATCTGTCTGTACATATATCGCCGGTGGTTGCCTCACCGGTCAGCTGCGGCTTCTCTCTGGCATCGTTCACCACGGCCACGTACACTTCCTCCATCTGTCCGGGTGACACGGCGCCCTCCGGAATCATCAGAGACACGCCGGCATCAGGCAGACTCAGCACCGCACCGGCAGAGAGTCACGCAAGGGGCACACAGGTAACTGTAAGGTCCACACAGGTCACTGCAAGGTCACACAGGTAAGACTCAGCACCGCACCGGCAGAGGTCACTGCAAGGTCACACAGGCCACTGTAAGGTCACACAGGTAAGACTCAGCACCGCACCGGCAGAGGTCACTGCAAGGTCACACGGGTCACTGTAAGGTCACACAGGTAAGACTCAGCACCGCACCGGCAGAGGTCACTGTAAGGTCACACATGTCACTGTAAGGTCATACAGGTAAGACTCAGCACCGCACCGGCAGAGGTCACTGCAAGGGCACACAGGTCACTGTAAGGTCACACAGGTCACTGCAAGGTCACACAGGTAAGACACAGCTCCGCACCGGTAGAAGTCACTGTAAGGTCACACAGGTCACTGTAAGGTCACTCAGGTCACTGTAAGGTCACACAGGGAAGACTCAGCCTGCACCGGCAGAGGACACTGCAGGGTCACACAGGTCACTGCAAGGTGACACGGGTCACTTCCATATCTCGCACAGAGGACGTAACAAGAAGGTCACAGGCAGGTCACAGGATACTACAAGGTAACAAAAGTCACTGTAAGGTCATAGAGGTTACTCGGGGTCAAAACGGTCACTGGGAGGTCCCAGAGGTCACTGGGAGGCAGACATGTGCATGGATCTGAAAGTAGGATCTATGATCCCAGAGGATCTCTCGATAAAACACAATTTTGATATTTGATCGCCACTGGAATCCCACGACAAATTTTTCAACGTTGGATCTTGATCCCAGTGGATCTTTTCGATTTACATTCGCAACGGATCTTTGGATCCCACAGGATCCATTATTAAACATAAATATGGATCTATGACCCAACGGAATCTCGATCCGAAGGATCCGACATGCATATTAATGCATAATTATAGTATTTATCGACAAAAATCGAACTAGAAAAAGGCATGAACCCATGCTAGTTGCATTAACAACGAATGAAAGGTAACTGACATTACTTTAAAGTTTGGTTTCCGAAAATACACAAATGTATCATGGCGGATCTGGGATCCAGTGGATCCCAATCAAAATGGTGCCTATGTGTCTCGGATCCAGGCGGATCCGTCGAACAAATATTGAAGACGGAATCTATGATCCAAGTGGATCCATCGACAATTTGTGAAGGTGGATCTATGATCCAGCACTGGGATCCAGATCACAGACTTCAGATCCCGAGATCCGTTTTTTAGGATCCGAGCACATGTCTGTGGAGGTCTCAAGTTCACTAGACAGGTCACATGCTTGATAAGGCTCGATCGATCCCGCACTCGCAACGTTTTATTGTGCCCCGTCCACGGGTGAACACCGTGAAACGGGTTTATTCTGCAGGGTACCACAATCTAGTCAACTCCTTTTTAAGCAGCGTTCCAGAGGCAGACGTTTTTGCAGACGCTTCTAGTACTTTTAAAGCCCGTGTACATCTTACGTTTGGCAGCTTCTTTAACACTTTTTGCCTACGATGTTTTTAAAACGATCGCTGCTTTTTCATCTTTTAACATTGCCCATCAATATTTTGTTTGTTTTTCTATTTTTTTTATTTTTAATTTTCGTCTTATTGGCATCATTTTAATTTTAATTGTGTATATATTTAATAGCGCGTTTTTGCCGAAGTATATTCTTGTATTTTTATACTAATATGATATTAGATGGTTAGCTGTACCTTACTGTCTAATGTCCGTGCCTTTTTGACTTCACCTGTTAGTGGGGGTGACCCTGTTGGTGATCGCTTGAATAATAATAAAAAAAAAATCACGGGGAGGTAACACACCGATGGAGTTCAACATCTTAACGTCACGCAAATTTAGAACCAAGAGTTTCCCTTTGATCATGAATGACATTTAATAATTGTAACATTTTAGAAAGGGTAGACACTCAATCAAACACAAACATCCTTGGCCTTTTCAATTACGGGTATTTGTGCCCGTATCCCAGCGACATCGTTTGTTTGTTTGTGTATTTGCACAAATCGTCGACGGGATACCCCAATGATGGACGAAGTCAAAATATAAAATTGCTACGGCTTTGAAAACAGAAGCTACAAGACAAAACATGTTAAAATATACTAAATACACCAAAAACATAAAATATGGCATAAAATATGGCATAAAACATGGCACAAAATATGGCACAAATTATGGCATAAAATATGGCACAAAATATGGCATAAAATATGGCATAAAACATGACATAAGACATTACACAAAAACATGAACATAAAATAATACATAAAATACTGACACTGACGAGACATCGACAGGCACACACAGTACAAAATGGGTTAGCAAACGACCGCGAAGTACAAGCCTCACTTTAGTCGGAACTGTGTGTGTGTCCGCAAATGAAATCAGCATTGCGACACTCCTATAAAGCGTTAAGTTTGCTTGGAAGTCTGCGAAAGTCGCCCTTTGACCGTGTTAACCCTGGCGTACGGCAACAATTTAAACAATGTGAGGGGCAAAGCTGCTGGTAGTAACGACACGGTAAACATTGACGGAAAACGACTGCAGTAAAAATGACGATGATATTTTACGCCTTAAAAACGTTGTGAATGAACATAAGATCATGATGAGTCCTACGAGCCGATACAGAAACAAGTTTAAAATGAGACAGTAGGTCATCGTACGCCATGGATGGTAATTGTGAGCGACAGTGAGCGTTCAGCCACATGAGGAACTTATGCTCTATCTTCTGCAGCCTATCAGTGTGCGTTCGAGCGGCACCCGCTCCACATCACGCTACAGTATTCCATATTTGAACGGATGTAGGCAAAATACGATGTCATTGACTGATGCACTTATATATCCTCTGGGTTACCCTCTGGACGATCTAATAAGAACGCCAAGGCTCTATTTAGTTCTTCTCACGGTTTATTTTCGATATGATTTGCTAAATGTCCGGTTTGTGTCCAAGTTACTTCCTAACTCGCGAATATATCTCCACGTCTTCCCAGCGTGGGGTGTTTCCGATCGAATATTGGCGTTACAAATGGTTTTGTATCTAAAGGGGTCCATCCCGAAAAGATTTGCAGCTTGACGGGTTCAGTTTAAGCATCCAAGTTTTTGACCAAACTTATATAGCTGATTTAAGATCCTTCTGAAGTTTTTAGCATCGTTGACATGAAATTTTTCTGTACATTTTGCATCGTCGCAAACTCAAAACCGGGAGAGGATAATATCGTCCGCAAGTCATTAATGTATGAGAGAACAAAATTGAGAGATCAATCCCCCTTCCGGATTCCCCGACTTACCCGGCACCACTTGAGCACTGCGTTGACTACATCGCTGTTCCGGTATCTAGGTAGATGTGAACAATTTTTGGGGCCAAACCTGTGAATATTGTACGAATTTTGAAGTTTGTGTACCAGAAGAGAATGAATTTACACTTTGAAAAAGATGCCGAAAAATCTGTATAGATGCAATCGGTTTGAGAGGCGCTCTCTCATGGAGTCCCAATCGTTGAACTGACCTGCTCCGACTCGAGGTTGTCCGGGTTGACGCTAGATGGCAGTGGTGAGGAGAGCAGTGATTGGCGGCAGGAGGCCGGCTCAGCATCATACAGAGAAGTGGGACGCGACGTGGCTGCAACACAACACCAGTCTGTCATTGTTTCATATTGTAGGTTTACTTCTTGATTTATCTGACAAATTTTGGGCCACAAAGACAAATAATGCTCGTACAAACTTCTCTCTGCCTATACACATTGACATCAGTAGGAGGAGGAGCTATGGTGCGGGTTGTTCCGAGACTCACGTGAGCTGCAGTAGGAGGAGGAGCTATGGTGCGGGTTGTTCCGGGAGCCAGCAGAGCCAGCGGAGCCAGCAGAGCGCTGGGAGCTGCGGGAGCCGGTAGATGGCGCGTCGGCAGCCGAGTTGGGCCCGGAGCCGGCCGGCCTAGAGGGCAGCAGCAGCGGCTCATCGTAGAGAGGCTCCGAGCGACCCGGCACACCTGAAAACGCACACACACATACAAACACAGCACTGTTAGACACTTGATGTCCGTTGTGTCGTATACACATGAAAGCCATCATATCACAACATGTCTGCAGTGGAGGTCATCTGAACCCAAAGCTTAGCTGTGTTCGGTATGAACGGTATGCACATTGGCACATGATGCACCTCGGGAAGATGGCCGACTGTAATGAGGTGTCAAGAGGCACGCTTCTGCTGTTCAGCGGTGGATATTCATCAGGACCTGCTGTACCAGCATTACATGACTCACTGTTCAGTGTGAATCGGTCATGACTCATCGGTACCGATAGCTCGCTCCCTCGCAGAGCACACTGCATCAGGACAATGTCGTGACAACTCAATGTGCCGGAGAAGCCTGCTGCTTATATGGATCTTAGGACATGACGGACGGTCGATGCATTATTGAGAGGTGTAGGTGCTTGGCATTGCTGCCAAGGGAATGTGGTAATGGGAACAGGACTGATGCCGGAGATGCTGTGGTGGTATCCGTAACATTCCGGCTAGGGTGGAGTCCAAATACCTACAGCGCGTCGATAAGAGGCACTTAAGTGTACATACATACATATTCAGGCATCTATATACCAGGTTTGTGCTCGACTCAGACTGCTAATAAGTTAATTGTGATGAAGACCCTGATTCTATGTAGTCAGCGAAGAGAAAGAGCGTTCAGTAGGTCAGACATATTTCAGCATGAATCGAGTCTTCGTTGAATCCGATGGTGTTCTGTTAATGAAATGTGAGTCTATGCTTCGCATATCATTACCTATGCAGTATTTCTGTGTTTTCTTTATACCGTTACATCCTTACCTGGTTTTCTATAGCTGCCTTCCAGCCTGTTATAACCATAGTCTGCGACACGGCTGGGTGGAGTTGACCCCAGGTCAGAGGTCATGTTCGAGGTCAGATCTGGAGTATAGCTCAGCTGCTTCTTAGTGTTGTCGTAGTACTTTGATTCATAAGCTGGCGGACAGAACAACGTTCTTTGTTGAAGAAATGACGACGTGTTCATTCATCTTTTGATACTATCCAAGATGTTTATTTTTGACAAAATTGGTGAGAGATTCAATGATTCAAGAATAAATTATACTGCAATATATTGTGTTAACAAACAACAATGACATTGGTTCGTAAAAACTTTCGTTTTCCTCTAACTCACCCCTCTGGCTCTTCACTTGTTATGTTCTCACCTCTTTCGGTGAGGCCGTACGTGCTCTGTCCCCGTCCTTGCCTACGGTACAGCTTCAGAGCCAGCAGAGCTATCATCCGGAAACACGAGCAGAGCCACGGCCAGGCCCACATACAGGGCCACATCGGACCTGGCCACCGCCCGGGCAGCTGAAACACAAGACAGCAACACACAACACGTCAACACGGGCCACGGGGCCGACATCGGACCTGGCCACCGCCCGGGTCAGCTGAAATACAAAACAGCAACACTTAACAATCTTGGGCCGAAATGTGGCATTCGATTATCCTGCTCACCAAGCCTAAAGTGACGCGGCCGGCCGGCGCCGCTCGTTCCTCATACTCCGCTGCAGAGCCGACCCGCCCGACTGACCGACCTATCAGGCCCTGTCTGTCTCAGTAGTGACGTTATCCCGTGTGATGACAGCTGTCAATCACCTATATGACAGATGGTCCAACATGGTATTATAATGACGGATAGCTCTGATCTCTCTGCCAACCATCCCTCTACGCTCGCTTACCCTGGTCTGAGGCTGCTTTGTGACGAAGTACCGCTAACGCACCTGCAAAAATAGTCACATCAAGTTTAAAGGGAAAGTTGGCAATGCGGGCCCGAATAACGGTAAGGAAATTATTTTAAAGTGCATAAATATTGCAAAAATGCATAAATGTGTAGTGCTTTTACGAAAGGTGTATGTAACATATTTAATACAATATAGATATTCAAGTATACACTTATTGGACAAATCGTTGAAGTGGTTTACGATATTCCAGTATATAATAACCGTCAATGAATTGCTTTATTAAATCCATGATGACAGGTTTTTCAGACCCTGATCACGATATCTGAATTTCAGATAATCCTGTACGCTCATTTCTGGGACAAAACGGTTAGCATTCCAGCATTCCTAGCGTCATGGAACCGAGGGCTGCCAACTGACCTGGAAGGGGAATCCGTTGACAATGAAGGCAGATGTTATTGACTGATCACAAAATAACTTACTGAAGAAATAGATTCTCTTATGGTTTTCTGGATGCATATCAAGACGTTATGCTTCATGTAAGTTAAATTTAGCGGATTAGCATTAATGGATGAAGGCAGGGTCAGTGAAAACCAGGGTCTCTGTAATAGTACGGGAAACACCATGCCTCACAGCGTGATGATGACTCCATACAATGCCATAGGTATATCAGACCCTTCTTACCGTCACAGTCGACTTTCGAGCAGTTGCGGTGCTCCCTGTCCGCTCCTGAGCAGGACCGCCCACCCTGGGCGGGGGCGGGGGCGGAGCACGTCCGCTGGCGGCTCTGACGACATGTGACGTCACACGCCGACCAATCACCGAACAGAGACCAGCCGCCGTCCACCGCTGGGGAGAGAAAACGATGACGTCATCTACTGACCAATAGGGGCCCGAAAACTATTTCAAAGTGTGTGTGTGGTGGGTAGGGGGTAGCAAAACATTTTTTTTTAAATACAAAATAAGCTCTTTTCTACGAAACGTCCAGATCAGTGTCGCCAAAATTGAGGGCGTCCCCCCGGTCCCGAATTTGAGGGAAGAACCCCCCTCTGCCCCTCCCCTGTTCCCGGGCCTATGCTGACCAATCGCTGTTAGAATCTCTTCAAAGAAGATGAATTCAGGCTGCCCATCTTCTCCACTTTCCGACTGTATTCCAGGTAACAGAAACACCACCGAGCACCCTAACAGGGGTCACGTGACCGTGTGACGGGAGCTGAGGTGGGTCATGTGACCATGTCAGGGGATTGGAGGCGGGTCCCGTGGGTTTGCGATTACCATCATTCGATTAAGCGCCGATTATGTACCTGGTTACATCAGAGTCGCCAATACGGCCATACTGGTGGTGTAAAGACAAACGTAATCAGCTCCATGATCGTGACGAGTTTGACAAATGTATTATGTGGTTAAAGAGTTGGCGTAGGCAAACCAAAGTAGACACATGTATATTGTCTATACAAGGAGAAACACGAAAAAACCTGCACGAATTGCCTTCATGAATCACAATGACGTGAGCAGTTGTAAGAACACGGACGGTTGTCAGTTGTGTTACTCACATGGACAGTATTACTCACGTGGACAGTGGGAGGGTGTTACTCACGAGGACAGTGGGAGGGTGTGACTCACAGTCACGTGGACATTGGCAGGGTGTTACTCACGTCACGACAGTAGGAGGGTGTTACTCAAGTGGACAGTGGGAGGGTGTTACTCACGTGGACAGTGGGAGGGTGTTACTCACGTGGACAGTGGGAGGATGTTACTCACGGGACAGTGGGAGGGTGTTACTCACATGGACAGTATTACTCACGTGGACAGTGGGAGGTGTTACTCAATGGACAGTATACTCACTTCACGACAGTGGAGAGGAGTTGTTATCACGTGGACACGTGGGAGGTTAACTCACGTGGACATGGAGGATGAGCGCAACGGACAGTGGGAGGAGTACTCACTGGCACAGTGGGAGGATGGTACTCCACGTGGACAGTGGAGGATGTACTCACGTGGACAGTGGGAGCTGCAGTCAGCTGTCTGCTGGCCGGGTCCGTGGCACGGCTGACCTCCGTTCATGGGCTGTGGACTGTCACAGGTGCGCAGCCTCTGCCGCAGGCCGGGACCACACATTGGCTGGCAGCTGGACCACAGTCCCCAGCTGGACCAGCCGCCCGTCACTGCAAACCAAATACAGGGACTAATATGATTACAATTTATTGATTAGATGGGAAGCTAATCTATGAAAGCAAAATTTAAACACATCACCGTCATATACAGAAAGCGATTTTCTGAGTAGTGAGTCAACCGTGCTCAAATGAGCATACCTGACTGCCTTGGGTCCTGAGGCTAAACAATTCGACTTAGATCAGCGATATAGCAGCTCTGTCATATGTCATAAACATAATAAATACCCGCCGACATAACAACAGAGACGGCAAACTCAAGCAATNGTCTGTCTGTCTGTCTGTCTGTCTGTCTGTCTGTCTGTCTGTCTGTCTGTCTGTCTGTCTGTCTGTCGTCACCTGACCCGTCACTGTATCTGCTGCTACATCCGGCGCTAGGAAGCGACAGTAGTTATGACTTGATCGTATCGTATGTCGTTGGTACCAGGCAACCTTTTAGGGCGTTAGAGCCGGCTCGTGTCTTCCGCCGAATCACTGCAGTGATATACTCGTCACCGAGTCACCTACAGAAGTGATAGCCTATTTTGAGAACACCATTGATGACTTCGTCCCAACTGTGGAGGCGATGTCGGATCACGGACTTGGTTTAGTTGAGTCTATTGGAATATCAGGAATAGGTGTACTGTTGGGCAAGGGCGGATCCAGGGGGGCAAAGGGGCAATGCCCCTCCCCCAAAAAAAAAACAAAATCGGCGCAAATTTGACACATTTCCTGAGTTTGTCGTAAAACTAAGCAACTTTTACTAGAGAAAAGTTTGGTTTTAAATCCAGTTATTGATACGATAAGCAAGCGAAATCCGATGAGTTTTCAGAATTATGCGATATTTTTTGGGATTTGCCCCCCCCCCCCCAACTGTCAAAATCACACTTTCTGGATCCGCCTATGCTGTTGGGACACAATCAGCTGAGAAGTTATCTGGTTTGCTCTGAATGGCTGCACTGCATGGCGTGGTGTAGGTATATGTGACATGAATATTGCAATAGAATGATAGTCATTCACCAAGCCATGTAAGCTGTGTTTGGCATTGGCACTCACAGTTCATCGGTATAATGTGGCGCCGGCCTCGGTCAGCTAAGGTTAGTGGTCGGGGAGGATCATGTAGAGTCTCACTGGCACGTAGAACTTCAAACTCTAATTTCTTCCAACCTGAACAGGGGTTGTGTTATTGAATGGTACCTACGTGTCTAAGACAACGCAAAAATATTGTCTTGTCTGATCCCAGAGAGCTAGGAATATAATTAATTTGTACAACAAATATAATAAAAAATAATTATTTATTTAAAGGCAATGGAATACGTACCGTAGACGGTGAGTCGTGCCGGCTGGCTAACTCTCCTGTTGGCCACGTTCTCGGCCACACAGCTGTAGTTGGCCATGTCGGACAGCTTGGCCGCCACTATCAGCAGGCTGCCCTCGTTAGAGATGATGTAGTTAGGGTCCTGCTTGGGCTCGATGGTGACGCCGTTCTTTAGCCAGCTGACGGATGGAGTTGGTTCCCCGGCCGGAGGAACGCAGCGGAGTTCCACCGTCTGGTCCACCTCCACCGAGTCAGGAAGCGGTGGAATGGGGAACGTCTTCTTCAGATCTGTAGACAGAGAGAGGCGGGGTCAGTTCCACCATCTGGTCCACCTGTACTGGGATTACCTAAAAAAAGACCACGGTTAATTGGCTATGAACCGTAATTTATATTTTACATTTTCCAAGTATGCGCAAAATTCGTGTAAAAGTAGGTTGAACAACGGAAAGCTGCACTTCATCAAAAATCGCATGATTTATGCTAGTTGTAACCTTCGACAAATCAAGTTGGGAATGGCATCCCGCCATGTCACGCACCCCTGATAACTTGTGTACCTATATAGTTTGGAGTTATCATTACAACACCTTTTTGGCAATCAATAGCAGCATTGCAATGTCATGCTTAACTCCATTGTCGCAACAAAACAGTTTTAAGCAAAATGTAAGCCATTAGCTTTGTCCATCCTTGCCGGTCCAATTAACTGACTAACTTAGCCGCAGTAATTGCTTAAACCCATTCAGGGGCAGGAACCTATCACCATTGTTCTTAACTAATGGCCCATGCACCGAACCCATTACCGATTTGAGACACCTGGACGACATGAATGTCGGCCGCGTGTTTCGTAAGGAGCATGTAGCTCTGGGCTGTTTTCACGTGTTAGCTTTACGTCCGGCAAGTAGGTACTCGGTAAAACGACGCCTCAGTTCACATCAGTCCTCCCGTTTTACACCGCTTCATGCCGCTTCATGCCGCACCATGCCGCACCATGCCGCACCATGCCGCACCATGCCTCTCCATGCCTCTCCATGCCTCTCCATGCCACCCTATGTCGCTCCACCTCCAGACGCTGAGAGCCTGATCAGTCGGCTATCGCGTCACTGATCTAAATGGCCGACAATGTACTGGGCGTGACGACTGATAGTGTGGTGACGGCCCTCGGAGGAGGGGTGACGTCACTGGACCGACAGCAGCTCGGCGTCACAGGAGGAGGGGAGACGATAATCGTGACGGTAGACAGTGAGTGTTTGGTTTAGGACTCCGTATATGATGCCACCAACCGTCAATGGAATGCTGCAGAAGTCACGAGCGGTGAGGGCGGTCTTACAATCAGATCAAGTGGTGAAGACAATCAGATGGTCAGGTCATCAGATAACTCCAGCGATCGAGAGCTAATTTGGCAATGTGACGCCCACCAGGCACGATTGCCATCATAATAAAGCAACGAGGTGGACGCATGACTGTTTTTTTAGCGCATATTTGCACTGGTTACTTATATGGACCGTACTTATTAATTTCAGCGATATGAAGCTTTTCGTTCAACAGGTTGTATAGAAGTGTCATGCATGCCTAAATAAATGAATATCAACACATTACACACAAGTTAATCAACGGCGACCATCAAAGACTTCAATGCAGCATTATCCACTATCTTCGTAGTTCGTACATTATTATAATATGCATTATGCATTATTGAGCGCTGACTGCCACCGGTCAGCGTGATTTACTATCTGAGGCTAATCTATATGAAAAAATACATACATTTTAATATTTTGCATTATACCGCAATGTGCAACCAGGGAAGAGGCTATGCTCCTCTCTCGGTCTGATTTAAATGAAAAAAGTTCATTTTATAAAACTAAAAGCAAAACTGGCGTGCCGACGGCGTTACTGATGTGGCCATCATCATAACTAGCGAAGCCATCGTCATCATCTTCGTTTGTTCGTAACGCTGAATTGAATAAGCAACATTCTTAGCTTCTTATCCTCTACAAGGCCTAACGACTTTATTTCTGTGCTTCTCAGGCAAGCCTGTACCAATGTGCGCCACGTGTTGGCGCGAATAACATGTCTTCTATGATAGGATGATTTGTATCAAAAATCATACAAGGGTTTAACTACACGCGGTAAACGAGGTACATATTTATGGTAATTTCAGCTGACCCGCCACGCAAAAATTATCAGCGACGACCCTGCGTACAGTTGCAGACGGCTGACCACGAGCTCCCTACCCCCCTCTCCCCCTCCTCTCTGGTCAGCAACTGTCTCGCTGATGGCCTTCTAACTACACCACAGCACCTCACCTCGCTCAACAACTTTTGTAATATGGCACTGGATTTACTCCCCCCCCCCCCCTCCTACAAAAACAGTCCCTGCAACAGATACAGCCAGATTGCCATATCAGCCGGGAAGCGTGGTTTGTGCGAGCCTGGGAGAGGAGCACTTCAATAGGTACCGACTTAAATATGTGGCGACACGGACCCGGTCTGCGCACAACTACAGTGGAAGGGAGTGTGGAGGAATTCAGAAACTAAAGTTATAAATCCTTCAGAAATTGATGTGTTTGATTTAGGTCGACGGTAACACACGCTATGCAAACAGAGGCAAAAATAGTTTGTATACTTGCTGCTTCTTGCTTCTAAAGGTAGGGCTATTGAAAAGCCACTTGAAACATTTATATTTTGTCATCACATCACAAGTGTAGTGAAACAGACCCAGGTATATAGGTGTAGATTGTAGAAGCGGAAGAGGTTGGTACCGACATAGAAGGAGTGGATGGGACAGTAGCGGCGCTCTGTTGACGAATCTGACGCCCCCTCTCAACACGGCGAGCTAAGAGTGGATGGGACAGTAGCGGCGCTCTGTTGACGCATCTGACGCCCCCTCTCAACACGGCGCGCAGAGGGAGGGAGCAGGCTCGGCAGGTTGGTACCGACATAGAAGGAGTGGATGGGACAGTAGCGGCGCTCTGTTGACGAATCTGACGCCCCCTCTCAAAAACGGCGAGCTCAACACACATCCGTCGGCGACTGTTTGTCGGACATCAGAGGGCGCTACGAGTCTCTCTAACTACCTCCCTCTGTGGGAGACTGACGTTCCACAAAAACCGGGAGTCCCCACATACCCCCTCCCCCCTCCCCACACCCACCGCCGACCACTCAATAGCTCATCACAAGCCCTGGCGGGTCGGGCCCGTCAAAGAAGAAAAAGGCCAACGCAAACAGTCCGACAGCGCCGTACAATGGCCTTGACAGGCCCGCTGAAGGGTCCGCCTGGGGTGGGGTGAAGGGTCGGTAGAGGCAGCAGGGGGGGGGGACGGTAGAGGAGCTGTGGAGGGGGAGGGAAGGGGTGACGATCGGACCTCGATTAACGGCCCTGATTCGCCAGAGATTAGAGTGGTGGTACCGTCAGAATGAGAGCAAGGACAACACTGATGGAGGTGGAGGAATATAGGAAGATGGCAGAGGGAGGGAGCAGGCTCGGCAGGGAGGGAGCAGGCTCGGTAGAGGGAGGGAGCAGGCTCGGTAGGGAGGGAGCAGGCTCGGCAGAGGGAGGGAGCAGGCTCGGCAGAGGGAGGGGAGCAGACTCGGCATAGAGGGAGGGAAGCAGGCCTTCGGCAGAAAAAAGGGAGGCAGGCTCGGCAGAGGAAGGGAAGCAGGCTCGACAGAGGGAGGGAGCAGGTCGGCAGAGGGAGGGAGCAGGCATGGCAGAGCGGAGGGATGCAGGCTCGGCAGAGGGAGGGAGCAGGCTTGGCAGAGGGAGGGAGCAGGCTCAGCAGAGGGAGGAAGCAGACTTGGCAGAGGGAGGGAGCAGGCTTGGCAGAGGGAGGAGCAGACTCGCAGAGGGGGAGCAGACTCGGCAGAGGAGGGAGCGACTTCCCGGCTCACGTATAGGGAGGCGAGCAGGGCATTCGGCAGAATGGAGAGCGCTGTACTCGGTCAGTTGTAGGGGGGAGCAGGATCGAACAGAGGAAGGGAGCAGGCTCGGCAGTACGAGGGAGGGAGCAGACTCGGCAGAGGGGAGGGAGCAGGCCTCAAGAGAAAGGGAGCAGGGCCTGTGGCAGAGGGAGGGAGCAGTGGCTTAGCAGAGGAGGAGATGCAGACTTGGCAGAGGAAAAAGAGAGCAGGCTCGGACAGAGGGAGGGAGCAGGGGTTCGGCAAAGGGAGGGAGCAGACTCGGCAGAGGGAGGGAAAGCAGGCTCGGCAGAAAGGAGGGAGCAGGCTCGGCCACAGGGAGAGCAGCTCGGCAGAAGGAGGGAGCAGACTCGGCAGAGGGAGGGAGCAGGCTCGACAGAAGGGAGGGAGCAGGCTCGTCAGAGGGAGGGAGCAGACTCGGCAGAGGGAGGGAAGCAGGCTCGAGCAGAGGGAGGGAACAGGCTCAGGCAGAGGGAAGAGGAGCAGGCTCGGCAGAGGGAGGGAGCAGGCTCGGGCAGAAGAAGGGAGCGGCTCGCAGGGAAGGGAGCAGGCTCAGCAGAGGGAGGGAGCAGGCTCGCAGAGGGAGGGAGTCAGACTCGGCAGTAGGAGGGAGCAGACTCGGCAGGAGGGAGCAGGCTCGGCAGAGGGAGGGAGCAGACTCGGCAGAGGGAGGGAGCAGGCTCTGTCTGAAGAACAGAGGATGAAAGGAGCTCGACAGGACAGGTGCCGGGACAGGACAATGGTCAGAGATACACAGTAGCGGCACGGCAATGTGTCCCGTACTGTCCGGGGGGGGGAGAAGGGGTGCTTTGCAGGCACGACAGACTGATAGAGGGAGGGGTGGAACATGAGAGGCGCCGACAGAAGGGTTCGAATGCCCCGGCAACATAATTAAACGCCCGATACACTTACACACAAACGCGAGGCTGTAATAAAACACCATCGTACTGAGGAGATGTCTGGGCTATATTCTCGTCAACACAGAATATACCGTGAAAGGAAGCGTTATACCACAGATTATACATACACACCACGTACTGAGGAGAGGATGTCTGGGCTATATCTTCCACATCAACAGAATTCCGTGACAAGGAGCGTAATACCACAGATTATAATACATCACGCATCGTAACTGAGGAGAGGATGTCCTGGGCTAATAATATCTCCACACAGAATATACCGCTGAAAGGAGTGTATACCACAGATTAATAAATAAAACACCATCGTAACTGAGATAGGACATGTCTGGGCTAATATTCTCTCCATCACAGAACTAACCGTGAAAGGAGCGTCATTACCAACAGATTAACATACCAACAACCAATCGTAACTGAGGAAGAGGATGTCTGGGCTATAATTCTTCTCCACACAGAATTATACCCCGTGAAAGGAGCGTATTCCACAGATTATACATCACAACACCATCGTACTGAGGAGAGGATGTCTTGGGCTATATTCTCTCCAACGATATTACCGTGAAAGAGTGTATACGCCACAGATTATAATACAACACCATCTGTACTTTTCTTTCGTTCGAGGAAGAGGATGTCTGGCTTATATTCTCTCTACCCAGATATACCGTGGAAAAGGAGGTATACCAACATGATTATTATTACAACACCATCGTTATGAGGAGAGGATGTACTGGGCTATATCTCTCCACACAGAATAATACCGTAAAGGGAGCCGTATTAACCACATTTAATAAAATCAAGACCCATCGTACTGGGACAGAGGATGTCTCGGGCTATAGTTTCTCCACACCAGAATATACCGTGAAAGGAGTGTATGACCACAGAATTAGTATACCAAAAACACCATCTGTCACTGAGTGAGAAGGTATGTCTGGGCTATATTCTCTCCCAGATATACCGTGAAAAGGAGTGTATACCACAGATTAATAATAAACAACAACCCATCGTACTGAGGAGAGGAATGTCTGGGCATCATCTCCACCAGAATATACCGGTGAAAGGAGCGTTATACCAACAGTTATAATACAACAGCCATCGTACTGAGGAGAGATGTTTCTGGGCTATATTCTCTCCACAACAGAATATTACCGTGAAAGGAGCGTATACCACAGATTTATAATAAAACACCATCGTACTGAGGAGAGGATGTCTGGGCTATATTCTCTCCACACAGAATATACCGTGAAAGGAGTGTATACCACAGATTATAATACAACACCATCGTACTGAGGAGAGGATGTCTGGGCTATATTCTCTCCACACAACGAATATACCGTGAAGGGCGGTATATCCACAGATTATAATACACAACCCATCGTACTGAGGAGAGGATGCTCTGGGCTATATTCTCTTCACACGAATATACCGTGAAAGTGAGCGTAATACCACAGATTATAATTACAAGCACCATCGTACTGAAGGAGAGGATGTCTGGGGCTTATTTCTTCCACAGCAGATATACCGTGAAAGGAGGCGTAATAACCCCAACAAGATAATAAGTCAACACCATCGTACTGAGGAAGAGGATGTCACTGGCTATATTCCTCCACACAGAATACTACCCGTGAAAGGAGTGTATACCACAGATTATAATACAACACCATCTGTACTGAGGAGAGGATGTCTGGCTATATTCTCTCCACACCAGAGATATACCGTGGAAAGGAGCGTATAACTCACAGGATTATAATACAACACCATCGTACTGAGGAGAGGATGGTCTGGGCCTATATTCCTCTCCCACAGAATATATCCCGTGAAAGGGAGTGGTATACGCAACAGATTAACACGAAGCAAAGCGTGAGGACGTAAGATGAGAAGCAGCGCACAATCAACACAAAAATATTGGTACATTCTTTAAAATGGCCAAGATCGTTTTGGCGAGATTCTGACGCCAAACCCTCCCCCCAAGGCACATCCCTCCTTCGGCACAACAAGCACAACAGTTCTAATCACATGCGAATCTCTACTGAGTGACAAAATAATATAAACACTGTAACAAAACGCTAGTTAGTTCATGCAAATTTCACAATATGCTTGATAGGTGAAAAAATGGCACATGGATTTTAAAACAGGCCTCTTCACTTTCCCGGCGCCTTCAACACAGTGTCGCTCCGCCGCAATTACCATCCGACGTCACACCAATCTTCCCGACGTCTCTTTATGGCACCAAACCTAGGTTTGACCTTACTTTGCCGTGACCATCTCATTCCCCATTCTGAAAGCTTGCCGGGGCTCTCCATAACAGCGGTTAAATCAGCCGCTAATTATCGAATGCGTCAGCAGATGCAGTGGCGGCTCCTGACGGAGGAGCCATGGGGTTCATGACCCATTTTGACTTAATGAGAATATATTTGGGTTAGGGTGCAACAAGGTCGAGGGGGCCAATGCTATCTGAGGGGACAACTTTGCTACGTGGCGTCCCCCAAGACCAAATCCTGGATCCGCAGGTGGGCAGATGATGCGGGAGAATGGTCCAAGCAATGACAATTACGGCTGTTCTTAGCCGATCCAACTGCGCCGTCATCAAGCCCGTGCCATGACGCGACATGGAGGCATGGAGGCATGGAGGCATGCTAGTCACGCCGGCTACTTTAAAGCGGTCCGTCAAAGGCGGCCATCAAAGATAGCGGACCATATCATTCGTCAAAGACACCCGTCAAAGCCAGCCGTCAAAGCAAGCCGTCACTGTCCGGTTTGACGGACTGGTTTGACGTGTGGGACGCGCCGCTCCAGGCTCCATAGATGAATAGCGTTGATAGCGGCAGTGGTGCCGACCCTAACTAAACGGTAACCTGTGCTGCTGTACAGATAGGAACTGTGCAGGTACCGACCCTTACTAAATGGTAACCTGTGCTGCTGTACAGATGAGAACTGGGTAGTGGGGCTGGAAAGGCGACTGCAGCTGGTATGATTGATATAGGTAGTAGGTACTGGGGATGTGCAGAAGATGGTGTGTCTGCCTGCAAAGTGCAACAAACAGGTACACAGACCTGGATAGCAGGTAGCATCTGTGAGATGTCGGGATTTAAGCACATTGTTAAGTTTAGGTGAAAAAATAATATGATAAATGATATGATAAAAAGGAAAATATTGTGAAAGTTAGACGATTCCTTATGTTTCAGCAAAGTCACATTCCAACAAAAGCGGTTTCATTTTTTAGAAGTCACATTATCCGTTGGTAGGACGGTTGTATTTCTCGCCATCATCTATTGTGACTGTAGTTGGTTTGTCTCGGCTCCTGTCGCAGCTCACAGTTTTTCAGCCGATAAAAACTAGACATATCATCCCCTGAGTCGACGTGCGGTCAAAAACGATGCAAACAGAATGACAGCTCCCGAGCTATCCGCGATGCTTCTCGTCTCTTGCCAACAAAAACACGCCTTCCGTAGTAATTGATGATCCCAAACACTTAACCTCCAACAGACTGGGAACTAATGGATTTGTTCTGATCTATGGCATGCCATCAGATACCGGAAAACAGTTTATCCATTCGACAAAACTCAACGCGAACAGCTGACGACTTCTTTCGTAAATTTAACAGCATCAAATGTGATGTTGGTAACTTGATGGCATCATCGAGTACTTAACTCAACATAAACAGCAGAAATCTGGTGACAGTTCATGAAAGTCCTAAGTGAACAGAAGGTAGTAATCCCAGTAACTATCAATGATATTGTGGCTGATATTGTGATTATCATGCGATCTCATCAGTCATACTCAGTCAGTTTGCATCTCTTCCTCTTTTGGTGACAAAGTAATCTCCAAGCCCCTCTTCAATACCATTGGTGTCTTCCTGGGAACAGCCCTTGGTCCTCTTGTATTCACTATTTTTGCTAACGACCTCAGCCTGCACGCGCCGGACGCTCATGTGACCCAGTACGCTGATGATACCCACTACCCAGGTCTTTATATCTGATGCCAAACGCAACCTTCCTAGCCTCAACCTACGCATGGAGACTACACTTTCCTCCTTATCGTCGTTGTTCCATGCACACGGAGTACGGACTAAAACTCAACGCATCCAAAACTGAAATTCTTCTCCTTGGCACCCGGCAGAACGTGAGAACACCCGGTGACCTCTCGCCTGTCAGCGTGCGGGTCGGTGGGGAGACCAACCAGGAGAGCCAGTTTGGCCACCTTAGCTGGAACGCTCGTGTCAGTGACGTGGTGCGAAAGTGTGTCGGCCTCCTGATCGGTCTCCGCCACCTGAGGCACTTCCTCCCGCAGCGAGTGATGTTGACAATTGTGCACGGTCTGGTCATCTCGACCGTGAGATATTGTAACTTTAAATATGGCAATGGTTCGGCTTCTAACGTTAACAGACTGATGAATGAAGTAAATTTTGCAACCACGGTTGCTACTGGGCTAAGGAAATATGATCATGTATCTGGCGCGTGGAATTACATGAACCTCCTCGCGCCACGACAGGCGTGCGATCTCCAAGTCCAGACAGCGATTGTTGCTCACAAAGCATGTGTATGCTGGGTGAGCCTACGGACATCGCCTCTTTGCTCCGCACCTACGCTGATGCGCGGCCCTGTGAGCGTGTCACGCGACAGGATCACTATCTGCGCCCGCCTGCTATGAGAACGGCGGCCGGACAGCGTTCGTTTTCGTACCGCGCGGCATCGCTGCTAAACGCGTTGCCTGATAATGTGAGGGGGCCGAAATTGACACGTCTCAAATGGGCAGCCCGGTCTTTCTTTCGTTAATAGTTGACTACGATGTGTGTGTGTGTGTGTGTGTGTGTGTGTGTGTGTGTGTGTTTGTATGTGTGTTTGTTTGTGTGTACTTTTTCGTGACAGCTTGCTTGGATTCCCATCGTGACGCTTATGACTTCGCTAATGTTTCATTAAACCGACCCATGACACGTAATAGCCTCGCGTATTCGTGGAGTGTCAATACATACATACAGACGTCAATACATACATACGTCAATACATACATATTGTGTATTGACGTCAATACATACATACAGACTACCAGACCTTATAACTTCACAGCACGACCTTACATAATTATACATCACAGTGAAATTATATAATGTTGCCGGTTGTCTGCTGATATATAGCCGCAGTGTCATCAACATAGCTTTGTGGATGAGCGCGACAATATTCACAGTGTGTGGCCGAGATGACGTCGAGGCCTCAAACTGTGAATTTTGAAGCGTGAATCCACAACCATACCTCCTGGGCTCTTAAACTCCTCTATCTATCGTGACACACTCGCTCCCCGAAGATCACACGAGCAGACGAAACCGGGAAGTGATCACTGATCCCTGTCAGACTCATCACACAAATTAAGTCATGGACACCCTTAATGGACCCTTAATGACGTCATCGGTGACCGCGCGGCGGCCAAACAACAGTGACTCACGTAGCGTGACGTGATAGGTGAGTCACTATATCATGGTGACTCAGTCAGCCCTGCAGAGCTGTGACCAATAACGGTCACTACTGGACTGTCTCTGATCATGTCACACCCACACCGCACATGGTCTCGCACCGCGACATTTCAGTACACGGAATCTAAACACCAAGCCACAAAATAACGCCTCTCCTTAACCCTATTCCCTGCGGGGGTAGATTCTGCCCCCCCCCCCGATAGTTTTTCGCCCGCCGCTTCTGAACCGTTACGTCTATCGTCTTGAAACTTTCGGAATGTTCCTAAATATGAATGACGCGTGTTCTTTTAAAATTTTGAAAAAATCGGTTCTGCAGAAGCGGCTCCAGGGTCATGTTTTTGGGAGGTCAATTCGAATGCGGGTGTGCGGCGTTTACTTCCTTCGTAGTTAGTGGTGGAATAAAAGCGTCAGAAACTAAGTCATGCTTTGTAGCATCTACATAATTTAGATATACATATTTTGGGGCAGAGGCGAAACTCCAGGTACATAAAATGGGAGGCGATATTCTCCGACAATTTAGGCCCAACTTCAAATAAGCAAAGATGATAAAAGGCGTTCGCAACATGGTGCCCCCCCGCCCCCAAACTGTTTACCTTGAAATCCGCCTATACACAATTTCTAACATTTAACTAATTACAGGCACAAATTCCACATGTGACGTTCCCACGTCCCAAACACTAAGGAAAAGCACACATTTTTTATAAAAATCCTCACATTTGTATACCTGAGTACGCCTATGATTTTTCAATTTTATACTTGTCCCTTTCACACATTGAAGAGCATGACATTGGAAGCTCAAAAACGTTTTTTTGCATGAAAATCGGTCGAATCCATGGCCACAAAGATGTACTTTAAAAAAAACACACCTAAACATTTACGGACGTATTTTTTTGCCGCCCTGCCCCCCCCCCCCATTTTTTTGAAAAAAAGAGCAGATTTCGGGAATCAAAAAAATCGTCACGACGAATCGAATGGTGTTTGTCCCATCAAAATCGGCTGAGCGGTTCTCGAGATCTCTTGGGGGCAGAAAACTGCCCCCCCCGCAGGCTAACGTAATTATGGCCGCGCGCAGGAATAGGGTTAAATGTGGTCCTGCATGGTAATCGTGGCCGTGATTGATACAATGACATGATCGGGATCCCTACGATTGGTTAAAACAATGCATTCCCAAGTTCAGCGCTGAGCAATCTCAACCCTACTAGCGTCGAGGGGTGGCTAAAACGACCCCCCCCCCTGAGTTTTTTCGCGTAGTTTAATATATAATCAACCTAAGATCGGTACACTTGGTGGTTTCCCTAACAATAAATTGCGCATCGAATGGTGTGATTAAAAAAAAAAAATGTATTAGAATGGGGTCCAGGACCGTTTGCACGGGCATGTTCGGCCGTTTTGACCCAAAACCTTTGCTTGGTTAATCACTTGTGGAAAGTTGTTTGTTTTAGCAACGTATTAGCAAAAAAATGCATCGGTAGAGAATTAAATGGATTTTCAGATAGCTATTTCTAGATCATAAAAAATGTATTTTTCATACAATTTTTTTACTTAATTTTATTGTAAAATGATATAAGTTGTGTATTTTCAAGATGTTAAAAAATGTGTATAAGATACAATATACCAATACAATGCAAATAATGTGTTTAAAAATCAGATCGATATCTTAATATTTGAATAACTGAAGAGAGTTAAATGCGTGACCTTCCATTTTAAATATATAGTGACAAATTCAATGTGATAACAAAACAAATTATATTAATGGGATACCGATGACCTCCTATGTGTTTTTTCGTCTTCTGACCGTTTCTAGTGCAGTTTGTTTATTTTTGTTTATTTTGTTTATTGATAAATATCACCAATGGGCTGACACGCCCACTAACAGGTGAAGTCAGATAAGATTAAAATATGTACAAAATAATGGATGAAAA
>VOPJ01002140.1:0-23383 GCA_014673585.1 Semibalanus balanoides
CAAGGTCATCTGAGGTCATCTGAGGTCATCTGAGGTCATCAGCAATGATTTGCTAATATACTCTAATATACTCTAATAAACTCTTGATAGAAAAGAAGATAGAGACGATTAGTTGACACCAATGTGTTCGTATCGTCTGGCCGCGTTGCCCCATATTCAACATGACCTGCCTGGGTCACCAAATGACCTTGACCTCAGGTCAAATTTTGAAGATGACCTTTTCAGGTCACTGTGTATATGTTTCAAAGCGCCTCAATAAGGCAAACACGATTGCGTCAAAATGATTTCCCTATATTTGTTAGGTGACATGCTATTAACGAAAAACTGTTTTGCTAAAAACAGTATTTTTGACCTTTCATGACATCTGGAGCCTAAACTATTTATCTGAGATCAATTTTGAGGACATTTTTGCATTGCAAATTTCAATAGCCATCGATTGCTTCTCTAATCGATTGCTCCTAGCTATCATAGTTTCCGAGATAATCGGTGGTTTCTGGAAAAGAGTCCTAAAACCGGAAAATCTGACATTTGGTGACCACTGGTGACCTCAATTGTGACCTGATCTAAGAAAAGACTGGAATACTTTCGGATAGAGCATTGACCTAGAGCTATCTAATGCCGTTTTCCGGTTGTTCGCTACGTTTGCGTAGTTTTCGGAGATCTCACGGGGGGGCGGAAATCAACCCCCCCCATGCAGTTCGTGTTCGGCGTGAACCCCCTGCAGTGCGCGGGTTAAAATGGAGAGTTCAAGAAAATGACCTGACCTTAGGTCACCGATATGAGAGATCCGAAATATACGAACTATAGGTAGTAGTGCCTTCATGACATCCTGTAAGTACAAAACCGATCAACTAAAAACTATGGCTTTGGTAGGACCGCAAACTTTTTTGGAGGTGAGGTCACATGACCCGGTCTGGTGACCTGACCTGACATGACCTAAAGTAAAAAAAAAAATAGAGAAAGCTGGGCAAAGGATCAATGAACAGGTACTGCAAATTTGGCGGCGCTACCGCGCTGCCGTTTTCCCGATATCCCGGAAAAACATGAGGGGGGGCGTCTAAACGCCTCCGGCCCGGCGCGGGTTAACCGCAATTAGGGGACACCAGCCGTTTTTACGGTGAGCTATTTTGCACGAAATGTTTTTAAATGTTTTAGTATGCAGTTCTTAAAATATGATATATTCCAAGAAATAAGTTACTGACCTTGGCGATACTATCATTATTCAAGAGTTATGGACACATAGCATGAGCTCAATACAAGATTATGATACAAAATTGGCCGTTTCTAAATAACATATACGTCTAGAGTACACTCGTTCAGTTAAGCATATCGTCATACTAGTTACTCAATATGGCAGCGTCATGGATCACAAGTCTGTCTTCGCATGGTGCAATGATGCACTAGAAACGATTCGCTGACATGTCCGCCGGCAACTCGTTCAACCGCCGAGGGACCCTGTACACAAATCGGCGCCGCCCGGCCTCTGTGCGGATAGCAGGTAACTGTAGGAGATGATCCTGTATGGTTGAACGGACTATCTGGCGGGCAATGCACTCTGGTTATCTCGCACTGATGATTTTGTGAAGAATGCATAAGGACTGATAGTGGAAAAGTTGGGTAATATATGTTCCTTTGTGCTTGCAATGACTCGGCACTATCAAAACAACAACATGCCTGAGACCGGATTGGTCCAAATTTGTTTTTGTTTTTCAACAGAAATCCAAACTTTGTATAAGTGAACACAATTTTGGTTAGTGGCCATTCAGATAATTGTATAGTGTCTTTGAATGCTGGCATGGGGAGACAGGAATGTCCAGAATATTGTGCTGAGCGTTTTTCTGCCCCATTCTCCCAAGTTTTCAGTAAAAAAAAAAGTGTGACCTATGTCGAGTGGGGCAGGTTCTGTCACCAAATTTAGAGCAGGTTCTGTCACTGAATCTGTTCATGATTCCTAGTCGTATCGCTTATAAACTACCATACAAATGATTGCCTGTTATTTACATATATGGTGCGCCACTACAAGCGTAAAACGAATCGGGTGGTGCAGTGTGGTTCACAATATTCGTGCCTTATAGCCTTTTCTAGGCAACTTTCACTGGGGAGGGGTTCTACTGGCGGATCTAGGCTTCGAGTTTGGAAGGAAAAAGTTAAGCTACGTTTCGTTAGGGAAAAGTTGTTGACCCGGGGGGATGGCGTCGGGTCGTCAGCGCAAAGTGTCGTTTAACACAGGAGGGGAGGGAGGGGCGAATCGGGGCCTCATTGCAAAAGTATTATATCATGAGCCTGGATACAGTTCGCCAAAGCGTTTTCTTCCGTTAACTGCGGTGCATCTTTGGCGTTCCATGTCCACTGGGGAGGGTGTGGGCCGGTTCAAGGTATTGCAGTGGAAATCCCCACCCCCAGGATAACATGTATATAAATATGGCCTGATTCGTGCATAGGATAAATATCAAGAAAAACGCAAAAATGCAGTGTTGGGATCGTATATGGCCGTCATTTTCTACACTATTGATGATGGTAATGAATGAAACCCTCTCTCCCCCTGCAGGGACGCCACAGATGACCGTTCGGTGATAACAGGAAGCGCCCCAATCAGTGACAGAATGTGCCCCTATAGGTGACAGAACGTGCCCCGTATACGGGGCAGGTTCTGTCGGATGAGTCATCGCCACATTATCGACACTGGTGTCGAAACAAACTGAGATACCACTTGAACTCCTGAAACGATTTGAGGCTATTGAGGTATGTAATAGTATTGGAAAGTATCAATCACCAACTCTTAAAAGTGTGCCCGCGAGGGCTAATTAACAAAAAAGTGACAGAACGTGCCTTGGTCTCCTCTACACGTTTCCATGGCAACAACTCAAGTGCGCCAGATGCGCGAGATTCGTTTCATGCAGTTAACATGAACCACAATGTAAAGTGCATCGCCGACTCATCCAATTGCAATAAATCAAATCAGTATATTCAAACCATCCACGATGTGGCTTTTACGGTTTGACATGTACATTACAAGCAGTAACTGTACCTATATTACATTACCGATGCCGGCAGTGCAGTTCGTCCTCTTCCTAACACACCCACACACAGCAGTAGATAATCCTATAGAGAACTGAACATATGATAAGGACACTAGACAGTAGACGTTTCACGATGCCTTCATTCGCGCGAAATGCTTTTAAGGACATGTCCACTCAATATATAATGTTTAAAAGACAGCGGCCGATTTTGATAAGCACACTGAAGTCCGTTTTTATGAATAGATTTTAGCGCCCCACCCATCGCCCATTACGCCGTTCAAAGTTCAGTTTTCTTCCAGCCAATTGAGGTTGTCGAGTCCGCTACCACTACTTACCAAAATGATAGGCATGAAGGAAAGTTCTTGTAAATGAAGGATAGTTAATGTAAAGAAAGTTTTTTTTTTACTTTTACGAAGGGATTTTGATTTCCCAGCATTAATGAAGTTTTTCCCGACCAGAATTTTCTTATGATTGGTCCTCCGATTCCGGAGATACCAAATGGGAAAAGAGGTCTGTTCCGTTCCATGCAACGAATCAATGCGGCACTGATGCGGTAGATTCAGTTAACAGGAACCACAATGTATAAGCGCATCGGCGTCTCATCCAATTGCAATAGGGTCAACTGACGGTTGGTCAGTTCAAGTTTATATCCCTTCTCTGTGATAACAGTTAACTTGAGCAAATGCTTCCATGTACGTAGTGGTGTGTATAAATCGTAAACAGTTTTTAATTCTTAAAAGTATAAATTAATGATTTTATTTTTGTTATTTGCGCTTTTGGATAAGAGTTTTAATGACAATTAAAATGCATTAAGTGGCCTTAGGTTTGTTTAAGCCTGTTTTGCGATTATCATCGTGAAGAGGCAGTGTCCTTTAAAACATGCTAAAATGTTTTAAAATGTTTTATGCCTGTAGCCGTCCTTCACGATTGGGACTATTTTGCGAGAAATGTTTAACCTCGTCCTACGGTCCCGTAGGGCGGTTAACATGTTTTTCGCAAAGTTAAGTTCCATCCGTGGAAGTGGCTACTACTAAAAACACCTTAAACACCTTAAAAGCCTTTAAAAACATCTCGCTCAAAATTAAATCCTGTGAAAACGGCTAATAGTAGAAGCTAAAATGTGCAAACGGTAATAATACGGGAAGAATTATGAGGCATCTACACATTATGCTAGATCGGTAATGCGGACTTAAAAGCGCCCGCGGTGTGCACAGCACGGGTGGACGAGGACAGGCTATTCCAGGCCACAGCAGCACGATAGGAGAAAGCCTTCTGCGTAGCGGCTAACCTGCACTTAGGTAGGTGGAGATAGCGTCATTGATGGTTGGTGAGTTGCAGAGGCGCAGCCAGAGGGGGGCAAAGGGGGCAATTGCTCCCCCTTACGGGTCACAGGGGGCCCATCAAGAATGGCCCAGATACCCTGCACATTAGCTGAATGCCTTTCAAAAAGCAGCAGAGGAACACTGAAACCAGGCGAGAGGTCAATCTGGTGCAAGAGGGCCCTCAAAGACACTGAAGGGCTTTCGAAACCAATCCAGGGGCCTCTTGGACATGTCCAGCGGCCCATTGAGCCCACTTATAGCGGCCCATTGAGCCCACTATTGAGGCCACGTATGGCCCCAAAACCTGTCCAAGGGCCTCTCGCACATGTCCAGGGGCCCATTGAGCCATCTCCCAGGGGCCTCTTGGGTATGTCAAAGGGGCCCATTGAGCCCTCTCAGGGGCTGTTCAATACTTTTAATCACTCTTGATGAGTACCTGTGTTTATGCAGGAATCAGGTGATTGTTTGAATCCTGAGGAAGCCCTGGAAGTTTGGCTGCGGCACATTGCTTGCTTACAGCCGGATTGGGGCTATGTTATGCTTCGGCACAGCTTTCGACGAGCGCCAAAGCCTCTAACCACCGACGTGCCTGGTAACACACAGGGGCTCGCGGTGAACTGGCCAAACACTGCCCACCGGACTTCAAAGTACTCAGATATTAACCCGCGAGTCACTGGGGGGGGGGGCTAGTCCCCCCACGAGGAATATCTATAATATCTAACGAAATAATGCAGCTTTTAACCCCAAACTTCTAGTATCTGATCGAACATTATTTTGACACCCTTTATTATTTTGTTTCCGTCAGAATGGACTAGTTCAAGGTTGTTTGGTTAATATTTGCAAAATAATGCAAAAAATGGTCTGATTAACGTGATACACATTATTTTGCATACAAATAAATATTTCGCGAGATATTTGTATGTAAAAGCCTATTATTTATAAAGCACTTGATGTAGTGACGTCATTTAGCAATAATATTGTGCCAGCCTATGCAAAAGCATGTTGTTCCCGGTATTTCCCGTGGCAAATACAAATGATTAAACGCTTTCCTCGGATTTACTGTTCACACCAAACTGATCATAAATTCATGGAGATGTATACTCTGTATATTCAAAACACAACTCTGCATCTTAATATCATCTGCAGGCTACAGCACTTGTTCGAGATAGGCTCCGTTAAAGGCTGAGGCACAGCCCTGCCCTCCACCCCATACTCACCAAGATGCTTACGGGCCCATGTCGGCGGGATGGTCCGCACTGCAGCTCCCAGGACTGTCTTTAGCTGCTCCCTGGTCTGAATATTCTTCTTAAACACCTATATAACTCGCTTTAGCTTATCCTTCCACAGGAAGCTGTTAAGTGGGCTCAGAATCCAGATGCTGCCCTCACTGGAAACACTGCCCCAGAAACTACCTACTTGCAAAATGCGATCGTGCCCTCAATGCTGTCTTGAAATAGCTTCTGTCGGGTCCAGAGCTTGCATGGAAAGATATCTAGATTATTCTTACGATCCGTCTGGCTGTAGCTTTCTGTTAAAATGCCTTTGAACTGCCGTTAAAATTATTGATTTGATCACAGAGTAGAATTCCACAATTTTTAGTTTCGTGTTTGCTTCTGTTAAGTGGCGTGATTTTATATAGAATTGCATCTTGTTAAATCTGCCATATCACGTGCTTCGATTTTCGTGCGATAAATCTCATGTTTATTTTTCCGACGAACCTCTATATAAAAAATGTGTCAACCGAACTACTCAAGCTACCTCAGGTAACGTCGATCGCCTGAACTATTGCTAAATTGCGTCACGACCAATTCAGAGCAGCAGAAATAAAATTAGGTAAACCTAAGAGATAATTAGGAGGAATTTATATTACATTGACAATATAAACAATATTTAAATTAATTCGCGTTCCATCAAATGCATACAAACAATTGGTTAGGTAACCTGCAACTAGCCAATTTGTTGGAGACATAGCTAAGTTAGTGACGTCATTACACACAATTTTGACGCCAAAGTCTGCTAAATATTATGAAACCGTACAAATGTCATGTAGTACAGAAAACGGAATCCGAAAACTTGAAAGACAGGTATTGTCAAGGGTTACAAAATTGCAATCTTGTATTTTCGACAAAAGTTGTTTTTGACCCCAAAATATTATTCTTATAACAAATGACTAAAAAATCAAAACTTTTGAAGATATTTAAAAAACGTAATTTATAAAAAATAGCTATAAATATTAAACTGTCATACTACATTTAAAAATGATATATCCATAAATGACTGAGTGATGACATCTAAGGTACCTATGGGTAACTCATGACGGCAAATTGTGAAATTTCATTTTTTGGCGGTTTTGACTAGATACAGACAAATGAAGGGCAGCACTGTATTTCTGAGAAAAACTGGTCCAGAAAAAAAGTATTTATTTGTTGTATTTATCAATTTATAATGTTCACCTTTTGTGACATGAATTTGATTTTTACTTGACTTTTACTTCACGTACATTAAGTCAGTGGTAAAATGAGTATCAATGTCGAGTTCTACACGTAAACTAGTATTTCAAACATGTGTTGCATGACTTCAATATACGTTTTTAACAAAGTGACCTTATGTGACCTGACCTTGACCTTGATATTTTGTCAAAATCACCCATAAGCCTATCTGGGATAAGTATCATACCTTTGAGAGCACTATGGGTGATCATGGTTGCATCCAAAGGCTTTGAATGAAAAGTATGGCTTATAAACTCAAATGGCTAGATTTTAGCCTTTGACCTGACCTGTGACGTCACCTGTGACCTCTAGGGCAACACAAATTAATAAGCGTCGATTAAATTGCCTGGGCTATCGATTGCCTGCCTGATTCAGCGCGATCGTTTATTGGTTTGCCGAACGATCAGGGGGGCTAAACTAAAAAAAGACTCCCCAGTGACTCGTGTTACAGAAAATGACCCAGTGACTGCCGGGTTAAACGTCGCGATGGCCTATTGAGGCTTTCCAATAAAGTTGCAAATATTTTGTATAAACTGAGCCGGTGTCTTGAGGACTTTGTGTTCATATTAAAGCGTCTCACAGAGCCTTGCCTATTTCATATTTGTTGAGCCCATCACCCAAATATAGTTGTTAATTTCACATAAAACCTTACCTCACAAGGCATGATGCTAAACAGGATCAGGGGACATCTTTTGAACACCACACAAAGCCACCGACCGTGCCAAGGTGACCCTCTCTGGCCGTTTGCTGATGGAGACCTCCATTTTGTTGGGACACAAGTAATTTCTAGAGGCTCAAACCCGGCGCCGTTGGATTACTAGCTCATAAAGTAAGTGAATCACGTTTCTAACGTAAAGGTTTCTAACGGACAGAGTGTTTAGTTTGGGTAACTGATGAAACCATTTAGGGCTGTTGTCATTCTAATGAAATGGGATTTGATGGAAAGCCATTTACAAAATGCATGTCATTTGTCAGACTGCAAACCAATGAAGCTAAACGGCTTACATAATTCATGAAACTACTGCTTCAAAGCAGGGGCGTATCCAAGGGGGGATCCAAGGGATCCTATCCTAGGATCCCCCTGAACTCGCAAAGGGCCCTTTTGGGCCGGTCCGCTAGGACCCTCGGAGGGGGCCCAAGAAGGTGCATCGGTACTGAACAGGCGCGTAGCCAATGGGGCGGCTCTTCAATGGCCCTTTAGATTCCTTTAGGTTGGACGTTCACAAAAGAGCCTTGTGCAATTTGCATGTCAGATGGGCCCTTGTCTAGACCGAAAGGGCCTCTGAGCAGTTCACAGGGCCCCCTGAGTACGTTGGATGGGCCCCTAGCCAGCACAGAGGGGCCCCTGGGGAGGTCAGAGAGGTCTCTGAGCTCGCAAAGGGCCCATTTGGGCCGGCCCACTTGGGCCCCCGGAGGGGGCTTAGGAAGGTGCCTCGGTGCTGCACAGGCACGTAGCCAAGGAGACGGCACTTCAGAGTCTCTTAAGACTCCTTTAGGACCCTCTCTGAAAGATAAGAGAGCCCACTGGACGAATGAAGGGTGTTGGTACACTGTTAAAGGTGTTTTATGGGTGTCACAACACTGTTAATAGTGTCAACAGGGGTGTTCGCGACACCTTGAAAGGTGATCAAACGTACATGTCTCTCTTGAAAAAGAGTATCTGTGGCAACTCGCGGTGAGCGGCCAGGAAGGCACCCACCCGGCCCAAAGCCACGGGTTGTGTGGACAAGTTTGAGCAGCTCACCTGAGGTGGTCTGACTCAACAGCCTCACAGGGAATCGTGGTAAGCGCGAAGGGGAGCCGAGCGAGCGTCAAGGAGGTTCTGGAAGAGATCAGACAGATGCCTCGGGCTAGCAGCACGATTATCTACTGTGCTCGACAGAAGCTTGGGACCCCAACATTCGGGTGTGTGCAGAGGCGAAACTTTTTTTTTTTCAATCATTGGGGTTGCACTTAGTTGTTAAGAGCCCATTTGTACCACATCTCGTCATAGACGTAATGTTAAATTCCCAAATGATTGGGGTTGTAGCTACAACCCCCTTTGCATTAAAGTTACACCCATGGGTGTGTGTTATCAAGGCGTCAGTTGGCATACACGAATTGCACACAAATTAATTAATTCACGCAATTTACGCATTAATTATGGCATTGTTGGGTCTCGATTTGTGTATTATTTATAACTCTCCTTGCTCTCTCGCGCTCTCTCACGCTTTCACTCTTTCACTCATTCACTCTCTATTCGTCACTCTCTCCTAGTCTCTCACTCTCTCAGTATTTCACTCGACCTCTCACTCAACTCACTCACTTCACTCACTCACTCACTCACTCACTCACTCCACTCACTCACTCACTCACCTCACTCCACTCGATCACTCACGTCTACTCACTTACTGACTCAGCTCTCACACTCACTCACTCTCGCCACCTTCCACTCGTTCACTCACTTTACTCAATCACCTGCTCACACTTACTTCCGCACTTACCTCTCACTCACTCTTCGCACTTACTCTCCACTCCACTCCTGCACTCTTGTTTTGCACTCACTCTCGCACTTAGTTCTCGCAACTCACTCACTTCACTCACTCACCCAACTCTGCGTTCCTCAGTCACTCACTTAAGCTTCACTAAATCGCCCACTGTCGTTTTCCTCACCCCCTCTCGCACTCACTACTTCACTCACTCTTGCACTCCTCTCTCTCTCTCTGGACTCCCACTCACTCTCGACTCTCACTCGCCTCGCCCTCTCACTCGCACTCTCTACGCTCACTCACTCACTCACTCACCTCACTCACTGCACTCACTCAACTCACTCACTCACTCACTTCACTCACTCACTCACTCACTCACTCACTCACTCACTCACTCATTCACTCACTCCACTCCACGCACTCACCCCACGCCTCACCCACGCACGCACGCACGCACGCACGCACGCACGCCACGGCACGCACGCACGCACGCCACGCCGCACGCACGCACGCACGCACGCACGCACCGCACGCACTGTCTCTCTCTCTCTCTCTCTGCTCTGCTCTCTCCTCCTCTCTCGCTCTCTCGCTCTCTCGCTCTCTCGCTCTCTCGCTCTCTCGCTCTCTCTCTCTCTCGCGCTCTCGCGCGCTTTAAAGTTGCGGGCTCTTATTCACCATCTCGCGCTGTGGCCCGAAACACGACAGAGCTTTACTAACGGCGAGTGCCAAGGCGGGCGCTGGGTTGGGTTGGGAAAAGAGGGGAGGGTGACATGACCTTTGACCGGTCGGAGAGCTGTCTGGCCGCGAATAGTGAAAACAGGGGCCCTCAAACTGGTTTGGGTAGTTCGCTGGATCGCCGCAATCCATGCACAGATACTTTCAAGAGAGACTGTACACCTTTATAGGTGTGTGACACCCGGAGTCACACCCAAAAACACCCGTACGGGTGTTGTATATTTGCTCAGTGTAGTTAGGTATTAGTGGGAAAAAAGCAAAACCATATGCATTGTCATGCATTGTTAGTAATCGAATACCCAAATTGTGAATATAATGGTGATACAAAATCTGAAAATTAGAAGGAAAAAAATCGATGCCAAACAAGTAGAAAGAACACTTATAAGAATACAAAAATAGTATACAAACTTATCAGCTAATCGTGCATTATACGTTGAAGTGGCAAAGGTAAGAACAATAAAAAGGTATACAATTAGGTGATAGGTACTAGATACTTGTTAATTAGGTGATTTCGAACACATTTTTTCAAAATAGCTTTGCTCCTTGGGACATCGTCTAACTGTCGAAGCATGGAACAAACAATGGAATTCCTAGCTTTAGGAACAGTGAAAAATAAAGAAAAAGTCCTGTAGTTACAGTGGGTAAAAGGTACATAAAAATGCTCAGTAGCCCTGGCGATGAATGTTCTCTTGAGGTTGAACAAATCGGAAACTAGTAATGGAAGAATACCATTCAAAAAAGCAAAAAGGATAACTATGTTTTGATCATATACCAGCTCCGGCAGCTTCAATATTTTGTATTTTACAAGTAACTGTTTTCATGGAAGCAAATAAGGCTCTGACTCTAACAGCTATTTTTTTGCAATTTAATAATTTCATGTAAACACGTTTTGTAGGCACTACCCCAGGCAGCAGCACAATAATTTAGATGTGGTAGGATAAGTGTATTGTATAGAAGCAATAACTATTTGAATGAGAGAAATGGACGCATTCGAGCAATAATTCCGACTAATCTGCTTATTTTTACCGAAATGAGGTTCATACGTGGGCTGTTCAATACGTAACGTAAAATATACTATAACTCAATGACCTAAGGTAGTAGAGAAAAACAATAAACACTACGAGAATCTATGAACAATTTGCTTTAAAGTGTCTATTTTCGTTTTTCCTATAACAATTTGGTTTTCAACCACGGGCATCATGGAGACATTGATGAAGCAGCGTTCCGTTTTCAAATTTGCTGTTCTGACCGGCGAGAATTCACCAGCCAAAATTTACGCGAAACTCCTCGAAGCTGATAATGAGGACACAATGGCTTTAAAAAATGTTTGGCAGTGGATTCAGCGGTTCAAAAAGGAAACAATAGCATAAGACAAGCCTCGATCTGGAAGACCAGTGACTATCGCCACACCTGAAACGACCCAGAAGGAAGGTGGAAGACGGCGATGCTGGGGCGATTCCTCACCCGCCGTACAGCCCTGATCTGATGGCGTCAGTCATCCACCTGTGTGGTCCACTGAAGAACTTTCATCACGGTCAGTGCCAGGGCACTATACACTGGGTACTCCAATTTTTTTTTTGTATACACTAGAAATACACTACAATGCACTATACAAAAATACACTACAATACTCTATACACTAGAAATACACTACAATACTCTATACACTAGAAATACAGAAATACACTAAATACACTAGAAATACAGAAATACACTAAATACACTAGAATAATGCACCAGGATATGGCTGCATCATACTTGCGACATGTATGGCGCTTTTGTTTCGATCACAACTTCATATACAAGGGCATAAGTAAGCCATTGTCCTGCGACCCCCATTGGCCGAGTTGTCTTATACGGCGGGCCTCTTGGGTACTGACAAAAATAGTCGGCGGGGCGCGATTGCATACTTTGCTTAATAACTTGAGAACCGTTGGTTGGGCTTGACATTTTGACCCAAAAAATCGAAATAAATACGCTCACTCCTTATTTCTATGATCAACTTTGATATATTTATTTTGAAGAAAAGTCTCGAAAAACTTGGATTGAAAGGTGGCCTTTTTAACATTGTAACCATATGGGCAAGTACCGAAGGGGAAGTCACGCCATGCTACCATATGACTTTGGGACCCCCCCCCCCCGGTCAGTGCTCTGCTACTGATGAGGAATTGAATATGACTGAAGATACGGTGCAGGGTCAACGACAAGGAATTATTCCGGGCGGGATTTCAGCGTTGGGTGGAGCGATGGGAGAAGTGCGTGATGGTAAACAGTGACTGGTCGGAGAAGCAAGGTTTGGAGGCCTAGGAAGCTGGATGAAGAAATATAGTCACAAACGAGAAAAACCATTTTGTAGAGGAGATTCCAGAGATCAATTTGGTGTTTTACCCATGTCGCTCAACCAAAATTTGACTGAAATACAGATGATTTTACGTTACTACTTGAACAGCCCTCGTATGTGTGTGCAACTTCATATTTTCATCAAAACATACACCTTGATGCTTGACTGCACTGAAACTCTTTTATTTCGCGTATTATTTTATAGAAATGCGTTTATTACTCTGTTGATTTGTTAAATTAGTAAGTAAAAACTGAAAGTAAGTTTAAGATGGGTTTAACGATAGTCTGTCACTGATAAACCAGTTCGTTAGTTGTGGGCAGAGGTGCAAAATCTTACGCACTTGCCCACGTGCGAAGGTGGCCAATTTGCGACTTACCTGAGCTGATGTGACTGATTTGTACTTTTAAATAATTGACTTATTAGTTATTACACAATAATATAGAAATGTTTCGCTTTTTGGGGAAATCTGAAATTATTTAGTGATTTATAAATAATTTTGGTGCTATTAAAACCTTTTCAGATGTTAAAGACACGTGAAGTTTTTGTTTACCACTCCAAAAATATTTCAAAAACAGCGGCTGAGCCCAGGCTGAGCGCTGCAGAATTTTACGCTCAAAGTGGGTGACCCTATTCCGTCACCATTGCGACTGTGACCAAGTGCGCGCACTTTGCTGTGACCATTGCGACCATTGCGTGAAGGTTCCCTTCAGGCATTTCAAGCGTCAATCAACATTTCCTTCTGTGGTGTGTTACCGACGAGCTGCCAAAAGCTCTTCTGCTTGGAAGGTCGTGGCAGCCGGCAGGTTTGTTTACATTCGAATCTTGTGTTGAAGATCTGTTCTGTGTGAAGGAGATCAAGGCTGATTTTTTTTGATTTGTTTTCCTGGCTTTCATTGCATTTTGTGTGATAATCACTTTATACGATGAGTTAAATGAAATAGTAGTTTGTGGATATTGTTAATATTAATGATTCTTCTAATTTCTGGCCCTTTTACCTTGAAAAGGATGCAAAAATTATCTTTAAACAGCAACGTTCAACGAAGCATAAAGGAGCATTATCGGAATTAGGCGAGCAAAACCTCGGTGTACGAAATCAGTCTTTGGGATAAATTTGTATCTTCTCAGGCAGGTGGCAGATGCAAAACAGGTAAGATGATTTCAAGGCTGGGAGTTGGGACCTGAGCAGAAAGCTGTTGTTTTTCCAGAAAGGTTGGGAGGGGGGAAGAGGACTTAGCGAGGAAAAATCTCACGTCTCCCGATCTTTCCGACCATCAAAACCCACACAAATTCAGATTTCTCCTGGATTTTACCCACTTCCTTATCCAATTTGGGGGTGCTGAAGCCCCAAATTGGATTAATAAATTTTCTAAGAATAAGAAAAAATTAAGAAATTGTCACAGCGGATGATTTCCGCAGGCGGATCCCTAGGATTCGAGTTTGGGGGGCAAGATTTCGCTCTGTCTCGTCAGCGAAATGTTGATGACGGAGGGGGGGGGGGGCGGGGAGAGGCGCGGGTCTTCGGGACAGGTCAACGCGTTTTCTTACCGTCGACTGCGGGGGATTTTTGCGTCTACTGGGGGAAATGTCAAGGCATTTCGGGGGATGTCAACTGTGAAAATTCCTTAGAGAAGGCTACACCGCCTATATTTTGGGGGGTTTATCAGGCAAGCCCGTTAAATGCCACTCCGCTTTACGGCGCTAAACAATATGTACCTGTTCTGTAACATAAAAATACACATTGAAAATGCTGCAAAAGTTTAAATACTTGCATCAAAAGATAACATCTTTTTCGTCGTTTCAGCTGACTCCCCAATAACAAATTATCGGCGACGCCTCTGAGTACGGTTTCCCCGTCAACAACATTCTTGCTCATGACTGATGGACCATGCTACGCAAATTTTTTAGAAAATGCCACTGGATTGTCCTCCCCCAGCTAGATCCGCCCCTGTTGCTCTTGCCTACATGATTTGGCAAAAACGTTGGCTACAACATTTTTTGCTGCACTGTTTAACGCACAGTTGAAATCGGTTTATAAGCATGGCAGCTGTGTTGGATCAAAGTACCTCTACATTTCTGGGCTTCCCCTTTTGCCCCTCCATCAACGATTTCGGATTTTATTTTTGTAGAAGTGCAGATCACGATGGGGGAATCGGACACCATTTCATTTGTGAAAATCAGACAGGTAGATCTCGAGATTTCAAGGGGGCTGAAAACAACCCCCTCCTACCACTAATAGGGGTAGCCAGGAGCCTTCCACTAGGGTTATCCCTCGCCCAGGTAGGGGGTTTGATGCCACCCCTCGGTTTTTCCCAAATATATCACGTGGTTTGTAACCGATCACGATGAAACTTTTAACACCCTACATGTACACAATTTGACACATACCCTGAAAGTTTTGAACATTCAACTTTCATGACCCGTGACCTATGACCTGTTATTAAAGTCATGTCAGGCGAAACTGGCGTTCCGTAGTATCGTTCTTTGTTACATGTGCAGTTTTCGAAGTGTTTGCGTTCAGGAGCAAATGCAAAGGTGTTTCCAGGTGACGTGACAGGTGTGTCATATGCTAAGATTGTGATCTCGACTGACGTTTCCTGAGGTCAACTGAGGTCACTGGCCTCCGATGAACTCCGATGACTTTGTTGGCTTCTAGCCGCCTATAGGTCAGTTTTGACGCTGATTTAAATTATTGGAGCCATTTAGCATAATTTTATGTTTCACTGTTGTCATGCGCTTCCAAAAGTCAACCGATGTCACTGACCTCAGATAACCTTAAATTATCTTTTTGAAATTTAATAGTTCTTAGATCATTTTATGACGCTAATTTACAATTTGGCATGCATTTAAGCATACTAAAAATGTTTTGTTTTACCATTTTGGCTCGATCAGTATTAAAAATTCACACATTTACGACTTGTGACATTTTGATCTTTGACATGACCTCAGAGTCAGAGGTCACATATTGACCCAGGACCTTAAAATCATATGTTCACTGCCACTCTTAAAATCACTCTTCACAAGCAACACGCTCGTTTTTTTAATCGAATATCTAAATCAATTAGGAGTGAAGCGCCAAAGGAGAGGGGTCATACCCCCTAACCGGACACGCAGTGAATTTGTCCAATCCGGGCGAGGTTTAAGGTGGACCTCAGCCGTACGTGAAACATGCTCGCAGCATAGGAAATAAAAAATGTGTCGTAATCTTGGGAAAAATAAAACATTTTTGAAGAGCTTCGAAAATAAACTTTTTAGGAGCCCAGACTGATGTCATCAATTGATGATTTGATCAATTGATCAATTGACAAGAATGATTTCAGCTACGCTGCATACACGTATCGAGTCTCGAGATTCAGTCAGGTCATTCACTGTTTGGCTAGTACAGTCAGCTCAACTCGAAAGATCAGCAAAGTTCAGCTTTGCTCAGCTCGACATAGCATGGCTTAGCCCGGCATTGACTGGAGGGCGTTTAACGCCATCCCCCCTGAATAATTGTAGTTATAACTCAAACAGGGTTAACGCTCAGGAGTGGTAAAGTGTTCTGTCTTTATGGACAAGGTCGGGGACAAAATGTTTATTCTGATGAAGTACCCGGAGGCCAAATGGCAGTAAAAATAATAACTATGCCATTCCTGTGAAACTAAGTGATAATCTTTAGAAATACTGATTCTTCATCACGTTATCATAATCACGTCAGGCGGTATATAATATGTAAAGTCTCTAAGTTCTAAAGAGTGAGGTCATCTCTATGTTCTGCACTGTCTTTTTGAACATTTTTATTCCCTCACTTGCTGTAACATTTATGGCAACATGTAGGGCATGAGTTACCCACTACCAGTGGGTTTCATCCCTTCAGCGCGCCATAGGCTCGGTTGTGACGGGGCAGCACTTTGTTAGTAGCTGTTTGAGTTGGGAAGTATGGGCGTGAATTTTTACTTTGCTGCTTCACATCTCTTTACGGGTTTGCCCTCGTGACCTTGTATGATCTCGAGTAATTGACGTTGCGTCTTGAAGTTGAGAATATACTCCTCTTCACATGGATTATTTGCGCTAATATGTATTGTGAAACATGGTTAAAATGTTTTGGAAATGTTTATATATGAACAGTTTTAAGCGGTAATAGTGAACTAGAATTTTTTCCTTAACCGCACAACGTTTGAAGCTGATTTATTTGTCTGTGAAATGTCTCTCAGAGATTTTTGTAATATGCTGGTAAGAGAATATAGTATGTTACAAATTGCCGTTAATTGGTGGTTTCTAACATATTATATTATGTACCTTGAGAAGTATGCTGCGAATCACCTACTGACATTTACAAACATCTTCAAACATCTCGGGTCTCGGGCACGTAATTTGGTCCGCTCAAAGACCAAAGGCGAAGCTCCCCCTGACTCATAGTGGCTCGCTCCTAGCGAATCGTTATCTAGCAATTAACTGCGGCCACGCGAAGGCGAGACCTGTGATCCGAATGATATCGCCTGCCAGGAAATTGGAAATAACTAATATAGTCGTTAATGGATTTAAGCGGACGAATTGGACACTAGACTCAATATGTTCTTAAGAAACTGGACAATTTTGTATCATAATATTGTAATGAGCTCATTTCATGTTTCCATAACTCTTGAATAATGATAATATCGCCTAAATTAGTTACTTATTTTTCTTGGAATATATCGTATACTAAACTTGCATACGAAAACATTTCAAAACATCTTAAGATGTTTTAAAACATTTCGCGCAAAATAGTCCATCGTGAAAACGGCTAATCTATCGTCTTACAGTGTTAATTCCGTATTGCTTTTTTGTTCTCGGTTTCGTTAGTTTTCTTCCTGATATGTCCTAGCCCTAGCTATGATTTCCCGATGTTTCGTTGGCGTCTGCGAGCGCACGTGACTGAGAGGTGACCGGGAGCTGGCGGTGGGCGGATGTGATACAGATGCAGCATTGAAGAGTTCAAGTGTGTCCCTCGCGACTGGTGGCCGACTATACATGATCAATATTTTTTGGTGCGCCGACGTTTGTGGTGCAACATTTGTGGCGGCTATTTATACAAACATTGGTGGCGGCAACATCGAAGCCGAGTATAAACAACGATCGGCCTCGGCGGCGGCGGCGGCAGTGGAGCGGCAGTGCGATGCAGATTGGACATAGGATGTGGTCGAATGGTATCATTAGTTTGGAGCAGCCTGTCCATCATTGATCAAACTCTGCTTTCTATTGAAACTCAATAAGTTTACCCTAAAACGTTACGTCACTGGCGGGATTCGAACCCTCATTCTCTCGATTACAAGTCAAGCATCATCAGACACTCACACCAAGTCTTAACCTTGACTCTGTGGACATGGATACTGACATACAGGAAATTCACCAAAACTGTAAGTATAACTCACAATCAGAAGGCTCTCACCTACAAAAAGGATTCTCTATAATTTACTTAAATGATAGGTCTTTGAAAAACAGAATGTACAATTTCCTTACTTTCCTCAGCAGATCTGGTGTTGTGTGGTCTGTTATATGTGTGTCTGAAACGTGGTTAAAAGCAGACATGCTACAGTATTTCAACATATATGGTTATAATATTTTTGCCTCTTTTGGAGATGTAAGTGAATGACGAGGAACGGCTGTATATGTGAACAGTACAATTAATGCTAAACTGTGACATGATTAAGCAGCTATAAACAATGATCATCATACAAATACATTTGTTGAAATTGAGCTGAAGGATGAAATATAGAAACATACTTACAAAGGTAGTCAGAAGGGCAAAAAGATTATATTATCAAAAGTCGTTTGAGGCTAACAAACAGGGGAGTAAGTGGGTTCTGTCCGTATGGTGACAAGGTCGGAGTACAATGTTCATTCTGATGTCCGGGTACCCGGGGGTCAACAAATGACGAGTCCGTTAAAAATACATAACTATGCCATTCTGTAACTAACTAAGATGATAAATCCTTAGAGGATACTGCGTTCGTCAAAAGATCAACATTAATGGATTCTTTCGATCACGATGATCAGTATCACGTCAGGTGCGGTCCATGTATGAATCACCTACAATTTTTGTTTTGATTGGGCAGTTGCTTTTTCAGCCTCTTGTAGTTTCTCAATGATTTAGTTTGTCACCCACATATTTCCCGACGAAAAAAAATTGTAGGTAAGTCTATGACCAGCATATGTTAGTAGCTTACAGTGGGCTCTTGTCCCGGACCCGCTCCGGACCCAGGCCTCGAATGGTATTTTATCCAATAGGATTTTACTGTACGGTCAGAGGTTCATTTTAGTGTTTGAGTCTGCGGACTTTGAATAATGTATACTATCCAATATAACTAAATCGGGGGCTTCAGTAATAACTTAATTCAGCGGTATTTGACAATGCGTCATTTATGGGTGATGTACAGTTATTTTTTTTGTATTACAAAGCACAAAAGTTGAATAAATGTAATCATATCACCGAAAGCGACTACCACTTTATCACAAAAATGATTTACATCACGCGAAATGTAGAACATATTGAGGATTATGGAACGATCCTTATGAATGATCTATATATCCTATATCCCTTGAATATGGCTCCCAAGCCGGTAAGTGCCAAGGTTAGCGTGTGTTTAGGTGGTATATTAATGTAGATGTTTGTTTAGGTGTGTAATTTAGCGGTGTGTGTAGAGTAAATGTGACCTGTATGCCAATGGTGAATTGGGTTATATAATGACGCCATATATCAACGGGCTGGTGATGATGTCGACACCATATTCTACATTACCAGTGTCGTTATCCCTTTAACAGGTGGCGCTGGCGACAGGCGCCGATCCGAATGCTATATTTATAATTATATAGCTCAGCTATGGATACAAAAATTACCCCAGCTGGGCCGGGGTCACTTTTGTATGTGCCACGCCTAGTCGGGGCCACCCAAAGCAATTTTACCACCCCTGCTAACAAAGGAAATAGTAAAGAAACTTGGAAGCTGCTTAGAGAAGCTTTGAATGCAAGGAAAACATCAAGCTGCATACCATCTTGTTTTATTGATGATGCTAATACAGTTCATGACAGAGAACATGTAGCAAGTGGCTTTAACAACTTTTTTACATCCATAGGACAACAGCTAGAAAATGATATGCCTACCTCAGACAGTAGCCCAATGAAGTATATTACGCCAGTAGAATATCCAGAGTTTAGCACCCCTTTGTCTACAAATCCTTTGCAAATTGAGTCTATCATAAAATAATTGAACCCTGTGGGAGGCGGAGTAGACAAAAAAGTACCAAGATTCTTCTGGCAGCATATAAAATCTGTATTCACCATCTTACTTATTTCTTTAATCTTTGTCTGGAAAATGTTACATTCCCAGATCGTTTATAGATAGCGATAATTATACCAGTATTTAACCCGCGCCCGACTGGGCCTCTGCATTTCCTTCGCCCGACTGGGGAGGGGGGGTGTTTGAACACCCCCCTCTAACTCGGCTCCCATGGCACGTAGACCAAAACAAAAGACACTGTTCGACAACCGTATCAAAAATCAATTGCGAAACCTATTTCAGACTTTTTTTCGCTCAGTCAAAACTCAGGTCACTAGAGGTCAATAGAAGGTCAATTTTCAGAGTTAGGACAATCGCTCCGAAACCCCCCCAAATATCTCGGAAACTAATGCTATCTAGAAAACAAACGTTCAAAAGACAATCCGGCTAGCCAATGAATTTGCAATCGCATTGATGTCCATAAATTGACCTCAGGTCAATAGTTTTAGGCTCTAGAGGTCATTAAAAGTCAAAAAAGCTGAATTTTTGGCAAAAAAAAAATATTTTCGTAAATAACTTCTTACTACAAGATAACGCCATACTGTTTACGCCATCGTGTTGTCTCGTCAAGTCGCTTTTTTAAATATGTCAAATTTGGTCATGTTAGTCAACTTGAAAATTGACCAAAGGTCAAGTCAAGTGGTGACCCAAAGAGGTCATGTTGCATATCAAAGATGTGTATTGACGTGACAAACAACACTGGTGGAAAGGTTGGCAGTTTCCTCTATCTTGCATTATGGCCAGAGTTATTGAACAGATAAAGTGTTTGTGACGCTCGATGACTGAGATGACCCCGTTATTGTTCCTGAGCAAAAACCTGCTCTTGGTCTACATAATATGATATGAAATAACATATCTCAGAAGGAAATGGACTGAATATCGTACGACTAAGAAAGCATTTGATTATTTCTCCATTGACTTATAATGGGGAGATCGCAAAATTGACCCGACTAAGGTCACCGATACAAAAAAATCCGAGATATACATTTTGTAGATACTAATGACTTAATGTAATCCTGAAAGTTTAATCTCGATCCTTAAAACTGTATTATGCAGTCGACCGCAAACGTTTTTGTAGGTAGGGTCAACTTGACCTGACCTGGTACCTGACCTGACCTGACACGGTACTTGAATTTTTCGCAAAAATGTCCGGAAAGAATCAGGTGAATAGTTCAATGCCAAATTTGGGCGGGCGCTACGCTCCGCCGTTTTTTTTCGTTATCTTGAAAAAAAACATGAGGGGGTTCAACCCCCCCCAGTGGGGGCGCGGGTTAAGGGCAGGGGAAATAACAAGTTTACAAACTATAGACCCATTTCTTTATTGCCAATATTCTCAAAGATACTTGAAAAGATTCTTTACTCACATCTTGCATCTTATCTTGAAGACACAACATTTTATATAATTCTCATTTTTGATTTAGAAAGAGGCACGGTGCATACATGTCCATGGCTTTAATTGTTGATGAAATAACAAAGACCTTTGAAAGGAATGAAAAAAAGTTATTGGCCTTTATCTAAATTTGAAAAAGGCGTTTGATACGGTTAACATCCAAATCTTACTCGATGAATTATACTTAATAGGAATCCGAGGAGCACTGCTCCAAATTTAAAGTTATTTGAATAATAGAGTGCAGCGGGTACAAGTAAATGGCTTTATGTCTGAAGATAATGCAGTAACGTTAGGCGTCCCACAGGGTTCTATCCTAGGTCCGTTGCTTTTCCTTATATACCCAAACGACTTACCAAATATATCAGAAAGCGCAAAATTGTACCTTTTCGCAGATGATACAGCAGTTATTGTGAAAGGTAACACATATATGATGACCTACAAAATCAAATTAATTGTCTTATCCCACAACCAGAGGTGCAAAAAGTGTCAAGATGGTCACGAACACGAACACAAAACGCAAAATTAGTCACAACTCTCTGCATTATGTATATCTCTTTCAAACATCATTTTAAAAGTGAGTCGCAGTTAATGGTATCAGAGTTATCTTTTTGGACCAGCCCTAAAAATAGCCAGAATAAAGATGACCCAGGTCCATAGGTGAAGTTTCTATTCAGGGCCGATATCTCACCAAGAGCCCAATTCACGCAAATGCCGTGAGTTGGTAAGTACGGCTATATTGGTGCACCGGCCTGCAAAAACTTCCGCGACACGGGATCGAACCGGCAATATCCGTATTACAGGACTAGCACCCTACCGACTAAGCTATTTTGACCACACGCTGAGCCGAACTAAGCACCGTTCTTAAAGAAATGCAGTACTCTGAGCACTCCACTTACGGCATGCCGTTTTTGTGCATTTACCGCACTTGGTGAGATTGGGTCCCGTTGAGGGGGCTTCTGCCCCCTCTCCAGCCAACAATTAACTTGGGCACTGATCGGCACAATGGTTCGTCCCATTGTGCCCGATCAGTGCCCAAGTTAATTGCTGGCAGGGTCCAGTTTGGCTTCAGCACCCCCAAATTGGATAAGGAAGTGGGTAAAATCCAGGAGAAATCTGAATTTGTGTGGGTTTTGATGGTCGGAAAAATCGGAAGACGTGAGATTTTTCCTCGCTAATTCCTCCTCCCCTCCCAACCTTTCTGGAGAAACAACGCTTCTGCTCAGGTCCCAACTCCCAGTCTTGAAATCATCTTACCTGTTGCATCTGCACCTGCCTGAGAAGATACAAATTTATCCCAAAACTGATTTCGTACGCGAGGTTTTGCTCCTAATTCCGATAAATGCTCTTTATGCCTTCGTTGAACGTGCTGTTAAAGATACTTTTGCTTTCCTTTCCAAGGTAAAGGGCCAGAATTAGAAGAAGAGTTAATATTACAATATCCACAAACTACTATTTCATTATAACTCATCGTATAAAGTGATTATCAACACAAAATGCAATGAAAGCCAGGAAACAAAATCAAAATCAGCCTTGATCTCCTTCAACACACAGATCTTCAACACAGATTCGAATGTAAACAAACACCCTGCCGGCTGCCACGACTTCAAAGCAGAAGATGCTTTTGCAGCTCGTCGGTAAAACACCCAACATGAAGAAAATGTCATGACGCTTAATCTGAAGGGAACCTTCACGCAATGGTCGCAATGGTCACAGCAAAGTGCGCGCACTTGGTCACAGTCGCAATGGTGGCGGAATAGGGTCACCCACTTTTAGCGTAAAATTCTGCAGCGCTCAGCCTGGGCTCAGCCGCTGTTTTTGAAATATTTTTGGAGTGTTAAACAAAAACTCCACGTGTCTTTAACATCTGAAAAGGTTTTAATACTACCAAAATTATTTATAAATCACTAAATAATTTCAGATTTCCCCAAAAAGCGAAACACTTCTATATTATTGTGTAATAACTAAAAGGTCAATGATTTAAAAGTACAAATCAGTCACATCAGCTCAGGTAAGTCGCAAATTGGTCACCTTCGCACGTGGGCGAGTGCGTAAGATTTTGCACCTCTGCCCACAACTAACGAACTGGTTTATCAGTGACAGACTATCGTTAAACCCATCTTAAACTTACTTCCAGTTGTACTTACTATTTACAAATCAACAGAGTATAACCATTTCTATAAATAATACCGAAATAAAAAGATGTTCAGCAGTCAAGTATCAAGGTGTAATGTTTGATGAAAATATGAAGTTGCAGACACATACGAGGGCTGTTCAATAAGTAACGTAAAATCATCTGTATTTCAGTCAAATTTTGGTTGAGCGACATG
>VOPJ01002141.1:0-23380 GCA_014673585.1 Semibalanus balanoides
CACTATTGCATTAGGACATCATGACACAAACTTCAAATCACACTTGGTTCACGTTTTAGAGGACAGAGATCTCACAGACGGTCCTCGAAGTGATCATCTCCCATTTTTAGACACATGCGAAGGCGTCGCCGCAGGTTTCCGATCACCGACATGCACATCTCAGGAGTTACTTCTCCTACTGCTCTGCGGATGTTGTTTTTTATATTTTCCAACGTTCTTGGTGCTGGAGCATAAATATTTTGCTTTAGCATGCCCCACAAAAAAGAAATCCAGCGGTTTGAGGTCCGGTGACCTCGCAGGCCACGGGTGGCTGGTCTTTCCGGAGATGACTCTCGAGCCAAACCTCGCCTTCAGAACCTCAAGGGTTGCTCGGGTAGTGCGAGCTGTTGCTCCGTCTTGCTGGAACCACATTAGTTCGCTTTCAGGTGCTTGGGTGAATAAAAATCCTCCAGCATTGCGATGTATGCTGCAGCAGCAATTCATTTGCTAGGAAACAGCAGCTCCAGCAGCAATTGATTTGCTAAGGAAATGAACGTGGTTATTGGATGTTAGCTTGCTTTCAGTCCATTGCCATTTGCACTATGTCAGTGATTGAAGGTTAAGAATTACATAATTTGTGTTTAATAGACGTTTCTACTTTCCAGTGGTATCATTTAATGATATCCTGCAATACCAAAAGGGAGAGCTATAGGGGACTTTTCCATGAGGCACCCTGTGCCATACATCATTTACCGACCAAAAATAAATTTGATAACGACCCATATTTCGTAGGCGACTTTGAGTTATACGGTGCTCTGCAAGCAAGAAAGATAACTAGACGCAGAATTTTGGAAACATAAATTTTCAATGCAATTGCAATTCTATCGTGCATAGAAGCATCCCTATCTACGCTATTACAGAGTTATAACGACTTAAGAAACAGGCACATTTTTGTGGCCGCACGCGCTGTATATGCCAAAAAAATCAGTGATGGCCCCTTCCACATGAGATGCCCCAGCGTCGAGATGCCTGTCGAAAATGCGGTATGCTCGAAAAATCTTGCTACGCTCCTGGTGTGCGGTTAGATATTTTGGCGTGTGTGAATTAGGGTACTCATAGAGATTGTAATGCTGTGAATTTCAGCGAAATCGTCAGGGTCGCCGATTTCAGTGCATTTTCATGTTTTCACCCTAGGCGTCAAAAACCAATGAGTGTGGCTGCTTAGAATATTTTTTTAGGTGTGTATGAGGTGCCATAGAGGTTGTTGGTTGAATTTTCAAGTGAAATCGTGGGGTCGCCGTTTCAGTCTTTTTCATGTTTTCAACCTCAGCGTCGAAAATAAATGAGTGTGCTGCTTAGATATTTTAGGTGGTGAGTTGAGGATGCCATAGAGGTTGTTATTGTGGTGATTTACATTGAAATCGTAGGGGTCGCGGTGGTACCTAAAAAAACGAAATTTTCACCTCTAACTGCTAAAACGGCTGAGTGTGCTGCGGTAATATTGCGGAATATGAGGTCTAAGAACGTCCATGAGAGAACCTGTGGTATCATTTTGAGCGATATCTGAGGGGTCGCCGAATACGTATTTGAATGCGAATGCGAATGATGCCGATGCTGGCGAGATGCAGATGTGTGTGTGTGTGCGTGTGTTTGGTGTTTTTTGTTCGTTTTTTTTTTCTTTTTTTCTTCTAATATACTAGCCCTTCAGTGGGACAAACCATCAATGCGAATGCAAAATCATGGACATTCAAGTTCTGGCGTTCGGAATGCTTTTTGAGCATCAAGATGCATTTGCTGGAATTGGGGGGGGGGCGCCTTCCATGGTTTTGGGGCGCCCTCCATGGGTTTGGAGGCACCCTCCATGGGTTTTTGGGTCCTGGGCGCCCTCTATGGGTTCGAGGGCGTCCTCTATGGTTTCGGGGCGCACTCCATGGTTTCGGGGCGCACTCCATGGGTTTGTGAGCGCCTCTATAATGGGTTTTGGGACGCCCTCTATTGGTTTGGAGACGTCATCTATAGGTTTCGAGGCGCCCCCATGGGGTTTGGGGCGCCCTCTGTGGGCTTGTAGGTGTCCTCTGTGGGTTTGGGGGCGCTCTCCATGGGTTTGCCGTTTGGGGGCGCCATACCTACATGGCTTTGAAGGCGCCTTCCATGGGTCTGGGGACGTCCTCCATGGGTTTGGGGGCAACTGCGGCGCCCAGATTGCGCCTTTGGCGCAAAACTAGTGCCCCTGCGCCTTCGGCGCAGGGGCGCCAATTTCCATTGAGGGGGGAGGGGGCTGCCAGCCCCGTTGCCCCCCTCTGGATCCGCCCCTGGCGCCTAGCGATAGTCAAACTAGCGTTGGCCAGTGCTTAGTTACCAGCGCACATGGAGCGATAGGGAAATGCTACAATATGGCAGCGTTACTGCCATATGATATGCAATGTGGCGTGGTGCGGCAAAAAGTTCTTGACATTGAAACACCATTGAAAACATTGCGGATTGTTATTTATTTGTTTTTTGATGTTTTGAACTTCATTTAGGAGAAAATCGTCGTCTTATTTGTGTTTGCTTTGACTGTTAGTGATACAAGCAGTGCAAATCGGTACTCTGGAAGGTGTACTGAGATTAATGTAGTCGCAAACATTAGGGTTATACAGAGTTTGTCGCAGAAGTCAAAGTCTAGCGTTGTTGTGAACGCCCAAATAGGTAAGACATGGGGAAAGCCATTAATTGAATTTGCTGGCCTGTATGGGAACTATAAGGCTATACACTCGGACACCCCCGCCCTAGTTATTAGTTAATCCCTATAATATACCCACCATTTGATGCAGAATGTCAATTTAGTAAGTAACAGATGGTTCCTAGACATTTTTTTACACTATAACTAATTTTAATTTCAATAATTAATTTCTCACCGCTTCACCGTGCCTCCCGTCGCTTTGTTTACGCAACAGCTGTAACCAAGGTTTGGCAGCATCATGTTTTTTGTTATTCCAGACGCCTTCTTGCCACATGTTTTTTTATTCCAGACGCTTTTTTTTACCAGCATGACGATATTTCGCTACAGGCGTCACCCAATTTTATTTTTATCGATCGGAGCTACAGCATATATTATTTAAGGTTCGGTCTGATCAGACTTTATGGCTATATATTATCTTAGTTTCATCTCGATCGGACTTAATGGCTATATATTATCTTAGGTTTCGTCTCGTCGTACTTAATGGCTATATATTATCTTAGGTTTCGTCTCGATCGGACTTAATGGCTATATATTATCTTAGGTTTGTCTTGAATCGTACTTATGGCTATATATTATCTTAGGTTTCGTCTTTTTTCCGGATCCCGGACTTAATGGCTAATATATTATCTTAGTTTCGTCCTCGTGTACTTAATGGCTATAATATTATCTTAAGGTTTGTATCGATCGGACTTAATGGCTATATATTATCTAAGGTTTCGTCTGATCAGACTATGCTATATATTATCTTAGGTTTCGTCTCGATCGGACTTTATGGCTATATATTATCTTAGGTTTTCGTCTCGATCGGACTTTACGGCTATATATTATCTTAGGTTTCGTCTCGATCGGACTTTATGGCTATATATTATCTTAGGTTTTTATTTTGTTATGCATGTTATGCTATGTTATGCTATGTTATGGGCTATGTTAATGTTATGATTATGTTTGTTATGTTATGTTTGTAGTTATAACTGTACGGGAAAGTGGCCTCTAGAGTTTTATTTTCTATAATTATCGGAAAACCTATTAAAATCCCTAGATTTTCTTCTGGAATTTGTCGAGGAAAAAAAAGAGATTTGACATAAAATCTCTAGAATGTCAAATCTCTAGATTGGTAGCACTGGAATAGTTGTTGACAGTTGACACAGACCTTGAACTGCAGAGGATGACGACCAATAATGGCGCTCGCGTGGTTAAAATAAAACGGCGTGATAAACTCTCGCCACGGTTAGAAATTGTAAAGGTAAGAGTAGCAGAATAGTGTCTAGAAAACATGCAGATGTCCAAAATTAATCAACTTAGTGATGAAATAGTAAAGTTTTGAAACATCTAAAAAGCTAGGGGGGGGGGGGTCTGAGTGTTTGACATGCCATAAATTGGTGACAGTCTACAGCACTGTGAACATTGATGCTGAAATTGTGTTGGCCTTGTATGCAAAACTTAGAAATACAATCAGACATAGACTGCCAAAGCTCAGGTAAGTATCAAATCCATGTTGTTGCTGCATTTACTTTGTAATGCTGTTTGTATCAGTGCTGCCTCAGCTGTGATTGAACACCACTGTCTGTTGGTGGTCTGACCAACAGACCAACAGCCTTAACACCTGTGATGAATCACACACTGACTGTCCTCCACAGCCATCTGCCTGCCTGATAAGGGGTCATTAGTTTAGTTGTGTGCTGTTCTGTCTGTGCAGTGTGCCGCTCTGTCTGTGCATTCATAGAACAGTCACCTTCATATTCATACACAAGGGATCTGCTTGCTGTCCTCCGACAGCTGGCAGAACGGACTTAACCACAACTTGCACCACGCACAACACCATTTAGCAAAGAGCACATTGAATTGCAAGTAAGCATTAGGTACAGCATTACAATGGAAGCATTTCAATAAGATCACACTGAAACCTGCACAACTCCTATTGATTGTAGGAATCAAACCAAATCCAGGACCAACAGTCAAACCACTAAAGATCAGCCATGCAGGGGCGTCATCACCGGGGGGGGGGAGGGGGACAGCAGGGGCCTACCCCCCACTCTGAATAAGTGGGGGTGCTGCCACCCCAGTCTGCAAATTGTGGAAAGAGCATCAATGAGGTATTTGAGGCAGCCCAAATGGGGCAGCAATCTGCCCCATTTTAAATGTTTGCTCTGAATAATGTTGCTGCTGCCCTCAGCAGCAATTTTAGCCACATAATTTCAAAAGCTGCCCAAATTTTCCGAAAGCTGCCCCAAATTTGACGTCTTGTGTAGCCCTGCTCGACAGATCTTGTTGAAACCTTCCATGTTTTGCAGACTGGCTGCCACCCGCTAGAACCGCAATCTTAACCTTGTATTTAGGCTAATAATCTACATTATTTGCACAATATTTTTGTCATTGCTCAAAACGATGTGGGCAGATTTTTTTGAGCGACACAAATTGGATAGGTGGCTTTGGCTGTGGCTTATAGCTTTGTAGAACAGAAATATAAAAAATGTTCATCCTGGGTGTGCTGGTGTGGATCCAGGGGAGCCAAGGGGCCATGCCCCCCAAAGGTCCTAAAACTATGATCTGCCCCCATAAAAAACGGTTCGATGAGCGTCTGGCTTCTGCAAATTTATCGTAAAAATTGCCTTTGCAGCAGTCAAAATCCAGCTATTCACAGAAAAAAAAAACGGGAAAAAATCGGGCAGCTTCGCGGCATGAGCACGAGTAGAGCTGTAAAAATACGTTGGTGGGGCAAAATATCACACGCCTGGTTGTTTTGCATACTTGAACTGGAAAATGGTCATTTTAACGCCAGGCTACGTTCGAATCTGTCTAAAGTTAGTGGGGCAAAGCGGAAAGTTGGTGGGGTAGTGGCCCCACCATTTGAAATGGCAACTCCATCCGTGGGCATGACACAATTTTCGCAATTCAAAAAATTTGGGAAGTGGGAAAATGAATTATATTAACCCACGAGTTACTGGGGGGAGGGGCTATTTACAGCCCCTCCCGTTATTTTGCAATATCTCCTAAACGAACAGCGATATCGTCATCAAACTTTCAGTACCTTATTGCACATCAATTTGACACATGCTATAAGAAGGAAAAAGATAAGGCTATGATAGGTCAAACAGGAATGACGTCAGAGTGACGTCATGTTTTGAATTTGTTGTTGAAAAATAAGGTTTTACGGGAAACTCTGACAAAAAATACTGTTTATAAGATAACTCCAATTGTGATATATACCATATGACAAATAATTAACTCGGCTATCGAACTGCTATCTTGGATTTTCAAAATTTACTGAAACTAAAAATTTTGAGATTTTTTTTTTTTTTTATTAAAAAAAATAATACAAAAAGGAATATATATGTTCTAGAAAGGTGCAATGCATATGTGAAGCAAGTTTGAAGTCGATATCTTCAAAAATGACTGACTTACAACCTTTCAAAGCCAAATTCGACCACTTCTACAGCATAACCATGCACACAAATTACATTTGTTTGCCTTTTACTTCTATTTGTATGAAAACAAAATTGTATGGTAATTTTTCGCGTTCTAGTCGAAAAACGAACCCATATACATATGTTACAACTCCCAATGACCGTAATCTGCGGTTTGACCTCGTGACCTCGGATGACCTTGATCTGACCCAGGTTAAAAAACAGCTTAGAATCGCAATTAGATGTGTTAGATACACGAATCATACCGATTTATCAACTGATTGTTCGTTTAACCGTATTGGCCTGGGGGGGGGGGGGTACGAAAGACGCCCCCTCCAGGGATTTTCACAAAAGCTTCATGGCAAACGAACTTATTGCGCTATCAACGCCAAAGCTTTCGGTACCTTATCCTACATGTCAATTTGCGTCTTTAAGCAAATTAAAAACAAGTCGTCGATTTTTTCGGAGTTATATCGAATTTAGATGACGTCAATATACACACCACTTTGGCACAAATAGTTCAGCTAGCATCTAACAGGCTGTAACATAAGACATTCCTTTACACGCATAAATTGCGCAATTTCTACAAGGAACAGTCAAAAGGATAGCAAATTGCAAGGGTATTTAAAATGGCCATCTTGGATTTTTTCGAAATTTTGCGTGCATTTTTGACCCCCCAAAAAACAAAATATTAATTTGTTGGGAAAAATGCCCACTAAATCAACATTTTCTAAAATTTTCAAAAAACCGGAAGATATGTAAGAGAACCACATGTTTACATTACCCAAACCGAATTTCAAAGCCATAGCTCTATTTTTGAATCACTGATTGCTCCCCAAGTATGATTACCTCATGACGTCATTTTTTTAAAGTACGTTTTGGGGGGTTTATCGACCAGATACATACAAATAAATGGTACCACTGTGTTGCTGAGACAAAACTGGATTATATCAAATAACTTTTAATTTATATTTATATATTTCCAATTTTGACCTCTTATGACCTGACCTTGACCTTATATCGGGTCAGATTGCAATGGACTGCTCATAATCGAGTATGTGTGTAAGATAACCATAAACAATGTGTCGCATTGATTTCTCCTTGCAAACTAGTGACTCTGATTTGACCACTGACACTTGACTTTTGCTTGAGCAATTGTTCACTTCTTTGCTTATACGAGAATGCACCTATGACATTTTAGAGCACCGTTTGTGCGATTTCTTCGTCTCAAATATACGGCTTTTGGAATTGGGAAGTTATGGCTAAAAGATACATAAAATAACTACCATTTTGAATTGTGACCTGCGACTGTGATCTGATCATAGTGAAGACTTATTCCATTAAAATTTCGCAGTACGAGCATAAGCAGTGATCTCGTTGAGAGCTTTCGATTGACCCGTCTTCGTGCGTCTCGCTGCGATTATTGGTTCGGGAGATAACGAGTGCGGGGAGGGGCGTTTTTTCGCGCCCCCCCCAGCCAACTGGCCGTTCGGACACTGATGACCTTTACGCAGCCAAATGCAGGAGGTATACATATCAACGCTTTTTGCGCGATGATTATTCTCCAGCCGGACTTTGAATGACGTCGGTCAATCATTTTTTGTCTTTGTGACTTGACTAGTGACGATCATCAAGTGACCCTGAGGTTAACATTATTGAGTGTTTACCTTCGCAAATTGTTAAACAGGTGCTATCCTAATGCCCGTTTGATTTTTAAGATCGGCATTCGGAGATCGAGATAGTTCCGGAGATCAGAGGGGGGGGGGGCTAATACAAAATCTAGCCCCCCCCCAGTAGACTCCGCGTTACAGAATATACTAGCTCGCGTTACAGAATATACCCCAGTAACGCGCGAGTTAAGTGTCTGCAGGCTCTCCCTGAGGCGGTAATTGGCTGCGCCCCAGGACCAATTACTTTCATCATACTGAAATGGCACAACCAAGTAAGGGGTTTACTGAGGCTTGGCTCCACTCACGGTCTGGTTTCATTATAACAATTTCATTTTTCCACGACTTTAAATCAAAATTCCACGCCGCTTTGCGTCGTCACATCGGGACTATCGTTTCATAACGAACCGTCGTCATCCTTTTTGTTCGTTCGTAACGATTAATTGAATAGGACAATTTTAAGCCTTCTTGCTCCGTCTACAACTTCCACCTTATCCTCTCACCGCCTTATATTGTCTGGGGTTTATCAACCAACCCGTAAAAATTTTGCGCCGGCTCGCGGCGCTAAATAATATCAGTTGGAAACACAGTAAGTAAATGCTCCAAAATAGAGCGCTCTAAAATGAAGCGATGATGTCAGAGCCTGCCATAGGCTTGCATGTTAACGCTCCAAAATTGTGAGCACGTTTATGAACATTTTCTACAAATTCACTCGGAACCCTGGGAATCAATTTTCACACCCCAATGAAGTCATTAGAATGGATGCAAATTTGAACAAAGATCTTTTTACTTTCTTGTAGAAGCCTTAAAACCCAGAATGTACATATAAAATGTAACTTGAATTTCCAAGTTATGAAAAGTTCATGTACAAATTTATATTCAACAATCTGATTAAGCTTAACTTGTCCTAAGTTGTGGTCTCCTAATGTACGTTTATTTTTTTCAGAAAAACATTTTTTACACTTACTTCACAACAGATCTGATGTGTTTTTTTCAAAATAATTTATGACAAGATATTTCACAACACGTTACCTCGCTCTATTTATTGAGCATTTTCAGCACCAGGAACAGCAGGTAATCCAAAAATAGACAGGGTCCAGGACCTATAAGCAAAGTGTGAGTTATTTTCTCGCCTCATATATGCCATACATGGGTCGTCAAGTGGTCGCAGTGCTACGCAACAGCCGCTTAGAAAAGTCCCTTGTTTCGCGACCGCTTATAATGCATCAAACTCCAAAATTAGAGCGCTCTATTTTTGGAGCATTTCCCTACTGTGTCTCCCACTGATATGTGATTATACTTTGACAGGAATGTCCACATTACAAATGCTGAAAGGGTTTAAATACACGCCGAAAATGGGGGTACATCCTTTTCGTCATTTCAGCTGACTCCCCTGTCAAAAATGATCGGCGTCGCTCCTGCGTACAGTTGCAGACGACGCCCTCCCTTCTCCACCCCCCGGTGAATAATTTCTTCGCTGACGGCTGATGGCTGCTACCCCCGCTCACAACTTTCGGGACGACTTGTCCTGTACGCATTCATATTCGACTCAGAACATCACTGTTTCCCAAGCATCCGTTCAACAAGACCTAAATTTGATTGAAAACTACAGCAAGTAATTGGCAATAACTTTCAGTTCGACCAAGGCAATCTGCCAGACACTCAGTAACAACACTGAACACTCGACGTCCTTCACCGACTTTGACCTTTGCAGGACAGGTGATCCCCACCCCACCCCTCATTATAGACTCACACAGACACCTTGGGCTCATCCTGTCAAAATATATAAGACTTCACGACCATATTAACGGAATAATTCGGAAAGTAAACAACGGTCTCAGCCCGCTCTATCCTGTAGCATCAAAATTACCTCGAGCAATCTTATAAAAAACACGACATACATAAGACCGTACATTGACTACTGTGACGTTGTCTTTGACGGACACCTGACGGCTGACGATACACGACGACTAGAGACACTTCTCAAAATCGTGCTGCTCGAATTGTTACCGGGACACTTTTTAGGACATCAACGGACAAACTCAGACTCGAACTTGGTTGGGATTGACTGAGCACGAGACGGGAAATTCACAAACTCACGTTTTTTTGGCAACTGGCGGACAGACGCACTCCTATTCCAGACTACATCAGAGACAGCCTCCCCCAAGTACGCCAGATGACACCAATAGGACACTCAGGAACTCAACCGCGATGACGCTTCCAGACAACATGACTACGCTCTTTCAAAAATAATTAATACCAGACACAACGCGCAAATGGAATAAGCTTCCTCTATCCTTCCGATCCCAGCCACCACTAAAAAAGCTCAAATCAGAAATAATAACTTTGCTAGGAGTCAAATGTTCTCCTGACTATTTCTCCTTTGGCTCAAAATGTGGAAATACATTGCACACACAACTAAGATTAGGTATGTCCAACATAAACGCACATCTCTTTCAGATACAGAAGGCCCCACCAACACCCACACTGCCATTGCGGACACCGAACAGGAATCACACTCCACTTCACATTGCACTGTCCACTGTACTGTACATGCAACACAGACACGACCTCTTCCAGAACACTTCAATGTAGACTTTTCCCACTTACCACTACCAGCCGACAAACAACTAGACATATTACTCTACGGAGCACACATCAGCACTGCCAGCGGTCGTAGGGCGGCACAACTGTTCCAAAAGTACACATCATACACTAATCGACTCGGCTGAACTGAACGGACTTAGCGGTGCTGCAGCGCGGAATGTTTGCGATGTCTTTTGAAGGGAGGTGGAGACAGGAAGCAGCTCGTACATCCAGGGGCGTAACCACGATCTCAAAGTTACAGGGTACACTATCTGACGATTTTGCTTTAGTCCTGTCCTAAATATACCCCCCCCCCAAAAAAAAATAAAAAAATAGACGCTTAATTTTCTGTGCTGAAATATTTACCTTTTCTATTTCACTTGTATTAATTTTAAGTCTATTGTATACAGCTGATCATTGGAACTGGTGGACTGTCGTGTCTCCTAATGCGATGGCACAGATTCATCAAAGCCTATGTTGTTATAGTTTGCGCCAATACGGGGGCCACGGTCCCTAGTGGCAGCAGGTTCACCTTTTGGTCGTTCGGAGGCCTGGCCAAAGCTTTGATTTAGGGTCCTCCTAAGAAGTGCCAAAGTCATGTGAATGTTTTTTCTTCGTTAATAAGTTATCGAAAACAGGTACTTTGTATTATTATTTTATTTTCTTTACATATAAGTAAAGGTGTTATTTCAGGTCGTTATGTGTGAAGCCATGGCGCTGATTATGCCCTCCTGCTCCGCCCTGTTCGAGCCCCCAATCGTTTTGGAAAGAAAATAACACCACTGTGTTTCACTTCTGCTTTTGGGGAGACTTGAATTGATGGCATAGACTCGACTTATTTAACTGAGGTCTCAGTTCTTTTTTATTATTTTATGGAAAAAATCATGTTTCGACGTTTTCAGATGTTTCAAACGGAAGATGTATGATGAACTGGTTCGATGTATAGGTATGTGTACACATTTTAAGTGATATCAGTAAAAAGCAGACTGACTTATTGACCTTTTCAAAAGACAAAATCGACCACTTTCCCGGTATTAATATGATAACACATGCGATTTCCTGTTTCTACCTTATTCTTCAAGCTCTATAAAACCAACATTGTTTTAATACGGTCATTATTCGTGCTCTATAGACAATAAACGAACCATAAGCATGTATTACAACGCCCAATGACCATTATCAGCAGTTATTCACTATAGGTACTTGTATATTGAGCTAAACTCCGATTTCGGTGAATCACTATTCACTTCGCCATCTTTCTCCTGTCCGCGGCGAATCAGACGGAAGCTGTAACGTTTGGTTGGCTGGCTCAGTGAGGTCTGCCGGGGCATATCCACGTGAACGTGCATTACTTCGCTTCGCTGATGCTCAGGAAAACAAATGACGAGGCGCTCCGCCGGGGTCCGAGGGCTTAGCTTCTATACATGCATAGCATTGCAAAAAACAATGCATTCGCGATTCCAATTTGATCCGCGATCACGAGGTGCAATCAACTGATTGTAACGTCATCAACTAAGCTGACCAAATGGTTCTGGGAACCGGCTTGAGCGTGACCACGAACGGCGACCACGACGGCGACGCCACCACCACAGATTTCAATGGAATATCATTCAAATCAAATTTAGTATCATTAAAACTGACTGAAAGGACTTGAAAAAAAACGACTGAATTACTGATTCGACTAAATTCAGATTATATTTTTCCTCAAAAGGTTGTTTTTTCCCTTTAATGCCTTATTTTAAAGCTTATTGGGCGAAGCTTGGATGCAAATACAAGGCAAATTCGCCTCAAATTAGGAGGCGCGCCCAGCTTAAAAGAAATGAGGGGGCAGCTGAGGGAGCTGCCCCCACGGTTCCTAGTTCCTTATTGATTCTGTTTTCGTAGCGGACCGTTAAGGAAACTACATATACTACTGTCGCTCAAATATCCACCGTGGGCATGACCCATGATTGGCTTATTTTGAAAATACAGATATTCTTTACATGCTGCACCTCTAATATATAGATCATCAGAAATTGCTGCATTGCTATAAAACAATCGCGTGTATTGAGTACTCTCTGGAACAATATCAAATTGGTAGCCAAATAGCGAGGCCGCAAGCCATTGTCGCCGAATCTATGTCGGCCCGGCATCTTTCTGCTTTGTTTGTGAAAATGGTTTACAATCAGTTTTACATTTTTATGAAATTTGTAAATCCAGCACATTCTTTTCATGCAAAGTGAATGCACGTCGCCTGGTTGTTACTATACATTTAAAGGTTTCATTTGATTTTTGTTATTATATTTGAGAAAAAGATTGACTTGTGGCATCCTATCGGACTGTCTTTGCACATTTGAAACTAATAAATTCATGTTAAATTCTTTAATTCTGTACTGGGTGACAGTACCCAGTCCAATTTTGGGCTTTGAATTTTTACTGGGTACAGTTACCCAGTTTTACCCATGGTCGTTACGCCCATGCGTGTACATCGTTTGTTAAGTGGTAGAGATGTTTAAGGTGCAAAGCGGAGCTGATGGACGACCTCACTGGAGTCAGGAACACCGCTTTAGTTGACAATCAAGGTGGTAAGTGCCATCGATTTAAGCTTTACCCATATTCCTGGAGGGATGAAAAAGTATAACGATCTGTGGGGGGGGGCTTAATTCGGCCCCTTCAGATCTCGGCGTTGCCGTAAGAGCAGCATGAAACGTGGTATGGAGTTTAGGGTCGACAATGAACTCAATTTGGTTAAATTTTGGTGACCTTGGGTCACTATCTTCAAGGTGAAATGACGTCATCATAAGTCATATTTGCCAAAATAATATTTTTCAGGAAACCTTGCGATTGTCTCGGAAACTATGGCAGCTAGGAGGAATCCGAAGATGTACTTTAAGCAGTTTTAATTGTTTTTCGCAATCATGGTATCATAATTGACCTCAGCTCAATGGTTTGGGCTGTAGAGGTCAACAAATGTTATAAAACTGTTTTTCAGCAAAAGTTTGTTCGTTAATAACTTTGTATCTAAAACATATGAATAATTATTTTGATACCATTGTGTTTCTCTCGTCATTGCGGTTCGAATCATACTAAATTTGTCAAATCGAAAACTTGGCCCCTGGTGAAGGTCAAGGTCAAGGACATGGTAACATAAGTCGGTCAAGCTGCATATCAAAAGATTCGTTTTGACGAGACAAACGTTTTGAGACCAGTTTCGAGTCTCTATAGTGTTCCTGTCACGAGTTATTGATAAAAAGGTATTTGCGACCTCGAATGACCTTTCAAAAGGTCACTGACTACAAATTGCATCCTGACCATCGATAAGGGCCTAAGATGACATGATAATGAAATAATTGGATTGGTAAAATGTGTTTAACCCTTATTTTTCATTTTTCACCATATATTTATATCGGAAGGTTAGCATTTGACCTGACATCAGGTCATAAAATATCTAGATATCGCTCTGAAACTTTTAAAACATATTTATTGGTATGTTTTCTCTTACATATATTATTATTCCGGTTTTATGAAACCTCATGCAAGTAAAAAAACTTGTATCATTTTGAGAAAAACAAAACGTTTTCCAAACAAATTTGATTTCAAAATTCAAAATTTTGAATTTTTGAGATTGCCATCTGAAAGAACAATCAATTATCTACCGATGTCTGTTTTCGCTAACACTTTCCTTCAACTCAACTCTCCACGAGTGCTTAACCATGCAAAAATTTTGTGTCAAAACGGCCGAACACGCCCTCCTAAAAACTGTCCTGGACCCCCAGTGTCCCAAAATGTGTCGATTTGGGTGGGGAGCATGACACCCAACTGTGAATAATTTTCCACTCTCATGGCACCATTTAGGAATGCATTTTCCACTCTCAAAATTATGAATTGGATATTTGATTCTTGATATAACATAAATATTGACCTTTAAAAAAGATTTCAATGGAAAACCATTGCTTTTTCATAATCAAAACAGTAATCAGTACGCTACCATTTCTACATAATTTTCCACTCTCATGGTCTTTTGCGACTCAAATTTCCACTCTGACACCCAAGCCAAAATGGAGTCTTGGGACACTGTGGACCCCCTCCAAAATGATTTAATTAGAAAAAAACACCATTCAGAATGCGTAATGAAATGTTTAGGAAAAAGCAGCAATTTTTGAAGATTCTGGGTTGAGTTATGAATGAACTGTACGCGAAAAACCTCAAGGGGGGGGGGGGCGATTCGCCCCCTGACAGCAATAGGGTTAAGCCTTTGTGGTACCCCCTACGAACACTGTTATGTCTAATTGAATGCCAATAAATGTGCTTGTTGTTAACCTGGCCATCTAAGAGTAGTGATATATGCCTGTTGTACAATATAATTTTTACGATAAATTTGCAGAGGCTGGCTGTTTGTCCGACCGTTTTTTGGGGGAAGGGGGGATGGGCAAATCATAGTTACAGGACCTTAGGGGGATGGCCTCTTTCTCCCCTGGATCCGCCCCTGCCATTGGCCCACCTGAGTCCCACGGGGACGAATTGCCCTTGTCGTTCTCACCCTTGACCACTTGACAGGGTGACTAAAATCGACACAGATGACTAAAATCGAGACACTGCCGGGGTATTACCCATCGACATCCCATAAGCCCATTCTGGCATAGCTACAGGAAGCCGCCAGTTGTTGCTTCGGCCATCCGGCCACAGCAACTAACGGGAAAAAGAGAAAGGGGATTATTTAATGTCTTTTCGTCAAATCCGATAGATGAATGGATGCAGTCATTTACGCTTTATTGAAGTTGAATTATTGCCTTTTAATGAATTTAACGTGATATAAAGCCACGAAATCTCGAGATCTTAGTCAACATTTTTGTCATACCTATTTGCCGTATTAAACTGGAACTGCACAACGGTCATCGCGGTTGAAAGATGACGTCATAGATGCCACCCTCAGCAAATGTCGCCGAATGGTGGTATGTATGTTATATGTACCTACACCTAGTATTTATGGCCTCGAGTAAAACATTTCGACACGACGAATTCCGGTCTGCCTCTTAAAAAATGCTTCACATTCCTGAGAATCATTTCGGTCACACCACCTACAACAATATTATCTTCCGACTTATCACCTTGTATAAGGCGAGGAGTCATATATAAGTCCGTAGACCACCCGGATAGAAAAATAGCCGAATCATTACTGATAAGGAAAAATTGCCCTCACCTCAACAGCAACGTCTCCTCTTGGCCCGTCTCAGGCACTTAGCCAGGAGGGGGGAGAGGGGGGGGGGGAGGAGGCGGCCGCCCCCTGGAGGCCCGGCGCCGAAAAGTGCCGACGAGACCACGCGTTGAAGGCCACGCGAAGCCTGATCTTTGAAGAGTTTAGAGCACTTCAGAGGTTCCTTAGGGGGCCCTCTCTGAAAGACCAAAGGCCCTTGGACGTTCACAAGAGCCATGTGCATGTCAGAGGGGCCCCTGGACGAGCCCGAAAGGGCCCCTGAGCGGTTCAGAGGGCCCCCTGAACACGTCCAATGATGGGCCCCTAGCCAGCACAGAGGACCTCTGGGAAGGTCGTAGGGGCCCCTGGACAGGTCGGAGGGGCTCCTGGGGAAGTCGAAAAGGCCCCTGGGTGGGTCGGAGGGCCGCTGAACTCGTCACATGGTCCCCTAGCCAGCACAGAGGGCCTCTGGGTAGGTCGTAGGAGTCCCTGGGCAGGTCAGAGGGGCTCCTGGGCATATCGGAGGGGCCCCTGTGCGGGTCGGAGGGGCCCTGAGTGGCTGAGCTTGTCGGCTGAGCTTGTCGACTGAGCTTGTCTTGTCGGTAGTGCGTAAAAGCAGCCAGCGCAGTTTCTTACCAGGTCAAAAGGGCCCCTGAGCAGGCGGGAAGTTCCCTAGCCAGACCAGAGGGCCCCTGTGCAGGTTAGAGGGACCCCTGACCAGAAAAAGGGCCCCTGGGCGGGTCAGAAGGTTCCATAAACATGCCAAATGGGCCCCTCACCAGTACGAAGGGAGCAGACCTTTTCATCCGCTCTACTGGGCCCTTTCAGCGCTCGGGAATGGGCCCTCTCGAGGCGCCTCCCCCGGGCGAAATCCTGGCTACGTGCCTGGTAGAGACCCTTTTGAGGCGCCGTCCCCGGACGAAATCCTGGTTCATGGGCCTGAGGTCCTGGCTCCAATCCAGCTCATTCAGCAGTTGAAGAAAAAATTGCATCACAAAAAAGTGGCGCGAAATCCGTCAGTTTTTAGAATAAAGTTTTTTGGGAAAGGAAGGCCATTTAAATGCTTCTGAGGGCCCTTTTGAGTCGCCGCCCCCCTGGAAGAAATCCTAGCTACAGGAGAGAGCGAGAGAGCGAGAGAGCGAGAGAGCGAGAGAGCGAAAGAGCAGAGAGCGAGAGGCGAGAGAGCGAGAGAGCGAGAGAGCGAGGGAGCGAGAGGCGGAAGAAGCGAGAAGCGAGAGCGAGCTTTGGACTTCTGTTCACTGGTGGGCATGGATATCCATCAGTGAACATGGGGGAGGTACGGCACAGGTGAACAGAGGTATTGCAACTACGTGACATAGGGGACTTTCAACCATGAAAGGTGGGTGGTGGGGTTTACTTCTGATGCGCACTGGATGCTTGTTGACAATGATATTGACACTCGACAATTTGACGATCTCTGCGACACTCGATCAATAAATAAAACCATAAAGCGCCGTAGTTGGCGAATGAACGAGCGAACGCGAAGGAAATGTATTAGTGAGATTTAAACTCACGGGCAAGTAGTTTCTGGAGACACAAAAAGGTGTGACGGTGCGCCCGTGGAGAGGCACTATCCCTGACCATGTGTGAAAGTGGTGGCTAAGAGGTCCCTAACCACACACCAAATTTGAACACAATCGGCTCAGCCGTTCCTGAGATATAAAATAAGGGTGTGCACGTGCGCACGTGCAGAGCCACCCCACCCCTGATTTGTGAAAAGGCGTCGCTAAGAGTTCCTTATCCACTCACCAAATTCGAACACAATCGTTTCAGCCGTTCCTGAGATATATGAAAGGGGTGTGCACGTGCGCACGTGCAGAGGCACCCTACCCTTGACTTGTGGAAACGCGGTGGCTGAGGGGTCCCTAACCACTCACCAAATTGGAACACAATCGGTTCAGCCGTTTCTGAGATATATAATAGGGGTGTGCACGTGCGCACGTACAAAGGCATCCCACCTCTGACTAGTGTAAAAGCGACGGCTGAGCGACGGCTGAGCCACATACCAAATTTGAACACAATCAGCCCAGCCGTTGCGGAGTTTTTGCGACAAAACACCTTTCAACACCCCTCAGGCGGAACGCGCCACGCGCAGTGGCAGTCACCCACATGAGTCGGCACTGGTAAAAAACAGGATTTATTGGATGGGGCTGCTCACAAAAGAAGACCGCTTGTCACGGACTTGCGGTTGCAGAGATTCATGGAGCTCAAAAAGCGTCGGCCACGGGTTGGGTTTGGCGCCGCTCATAATCAGATTTTTATCATATACCACGTAAAGACGAGCGAGCGCTTCGCGCTCGCTCGTAACAACAACTCTAACAAACGCATGTATTTCAAGTTCAGGAAACGTGATCCACCAAAATGTCTTCACGCACGTCCTATGATTTAAGACGTCGAATAACTGAAAGGTAACGTTGATCCAGTAACGTAAAATGGGCATTATTCTGGAAAACTATTGTCTGGGATGTTTCGGCACAACACAAGCCACTTAGCATTGAATGCTGTAACGAGAGAGAGAGAGTCCTCATGGAATGTGAGGATTCAGGATTCCCTTGATCCTAGCCGTGGAGCCCTTCATGGAGTTAATCGGCCTTACCAATACGTCTCCTGCATTCACTGTCGAAAAGTTTAAAGGAAATAGTTCACCTTCAACATGGGTTTTGAACTGAGATAGCAGTTTTGTAGCCCGTGTTGAAGAACCCCGAACTGTAAGTTTTCTGGGCTGAAAGGACTCTCCAGCCGAATATATTTGACTTTTTGTCGAAGGAATGTGGGCCATAAATAAAGAATGTCAAGAATGTGGGCCTCATGCACCTGGGCAGGTCAGGCTATACAGTAATCTTACGCGACTACTTTCGAATATCTGATTGGCTGAGCCACGTTTGACGTCGCGGAGAGTACGCATATAGTTTGATAAAAATTAATAATGTCCGTCGTTCTGTCCTGAATCGGCGCGATGTATGGCTATTTGTGACATTATGAAAAGAAGTTGTATTTCAAAATATAGTTATCGGGGTTGTGAAAAAAACAATCCAAGGTGAACTATTTCCTTTAAGTTTTCCGAAAAGAAGATTCACCAGTGAACAGGTTTTCACTAGTGGGCATACAATATATTAACACAACAAAATGAGGGGAAAAATACATGGCTGTTGCAAACTATGACATTCACATCATTTAGTGGACATCGCAAAAGGTGGCACTGAAGTTAGTTTTATACTAAATATAAAAATATAACGTTTCTGGAAAGCAAAAACCTCTGATCGAAAATCAAACGGCAAACACAACAATTAACTGCTCGTATCCTGACAGAATAAAATGAGAGCAGCCATTGCTGAAAACAACTTCAAACATCATCGCTTAGTGTCAGCTACTACCACCGACATCGGTGAAAGTATCACATTACTAATATAGGCAGGAGGGGCACCTGTTCACTGCAGGCACCATGCTCGCTGGTGGGCACTCTTCCCCTATTAACCATGCTCTGTTCAAGCAATTTGTTATGAAAATCAATCTAAAACTTATCAACATATATAATGGAACTTGAAATAAAATTAATGGAAATGTCAATGGAACTTAAATACACTAATTGCGGGGTGTCAAAGGTGCCCACTCTCAGAAGTTGCCAAAATTTAATGGCATGCAAAAATGTGTTGGCCCCGTTGTTACCGACAAAATCACGCGTTGACGGCGATTTGCAGCGCGGTGCTCCTGCCATGTCGCCGAGCCGAGCACCGCCCGCCAGCGCCATTCGTATCCCCTCGCTCGCCGCAGGGCCGGTTGGGGCCGCCGCCGACCCCCCCCCCCAGTTGGAATGTCGCCCGTCTCGGGTCAATTTTGTGATAAAGGTGTTACGCCCGGCCGGCCGCTGATTATGTCAAATGACGTCACGACTTGGGATGCGTATCAAATGACTTCACAGATTACGCAGATAACGATTCTGCTATTAAAGGGAATGTTTCACATTTCTGAAAGTTGTCCAATGTATGCCGCTAGTGGTGCAAAATATCAAGTTATTGCTGCCGAACACGATTCTGACATTTGTTTCTCACAAACAGTGCTCAATTTTATGAAAAACTAAGTTTAGGTAATTTGGGCTGATGAAACGTCATATGAAAGAATTTTTGGAATAGAAAAAACCTTCACCTGCAATAATGTATGAAAGTGTATGGCTAATGTATAGGGCCAAATTGTAAAACAAGTCTCTTTCATGAACAGTTTGATAAGAGAGATGACGACATCGGCTTTACGCGGCTATTCCAAATACACTGGGCTTTATTTTTTGGCAGATGTTCAAACCAAACTCAAAATTAACCTTTCGATAGACACTCTGTGGGTGTTTTATCTTCTAACAATACTTAATTTCATGGAAATCCAACAACTTGGCCATCTCAACTCAAATTTATGTGAAACATTTCCTTTAACCCGCCGCTCGGCAGGCCGACAGGGCCGCCGACGCCCCTGTGTACTTTGTCGCCGGTTAGGGTCAGTTTATCTTTCTAGTAGAGTTTAACTTTCCATTGGGTCTGCAGTGCAGGAATATTTTTATATTTGCACTCCTCTGAGATGCAAAGATAAAAATGTGATGCTCGTTCAAACGATAAAGTAAATAATTGTTATCTTTGCATCCTCCTGAGATGCAAGATAAGGTCAACGCGAGTTTCGACGAGAAAATCAAAGTATGAACTGAACTGGATTGAATCAAACTCTACCTAGATATAGTATAGAATTCTTCATGTTTTTCCTCGTGGAAGATATACAAAAAATTCCGCGCGTGTTCCTGACAAAACTTCGCTCCTTCAATCGCTTGTTTTTTTCGAAGTCACATTCTCGAAAAATATTCCTTATTTCCACTCGGAGCCATGAAGAAACCTTATGTGTACACAGGTGATAGCCGACCCCAGAGAGATGCGTAGAGCTCCGTTTTTCTTGGGTGCTGTGTTTTTCCCTTCCATATCTTATTTTCGTTGCTGTCCTCATATATAAGCTAATCGTGAACACCCCCGCTCACTTCATCATTAGCCTTCAACGTGTGCACTGTGCTGCTGCCTTCTCTTCTCACCGCCTGGAATAGTGATAAAACTTCGTAGTGAAAATGTGTTTGAGTGAGAGTGGAACGGCGAGTGATACAGGGGAGGGGTGCGCACTGCGCACAGACTCTGCATTACTAACGGTGACCGGGTTTAGTTATCTTATCCTATCTCTCTCATCCTGGCCCAGGTGGCTGAAAAAGCCGTCTCCTAAGTCGTTCAGCTCGGCATTCAAACCTATTTCTCTTAACCTAGCCCAGGCGGCTGAAGAAGCCGTCTCCTAAGTCGTTCAGCTCGGCATTCAAACCTATTTCTCTTAACCTAGCCCAGGCGGCCGAAGAAGCCGTCTCCTAAGTCGTTCAGCTCGGCATTTCAAACATATTTATCCCAACCTAGCCCCTTCATACTCTCCAATCGTGTACCACCCTTATCCTTTTCTTTCAGCCTGTTTTCTGTCATACCCCGGTCATCACAACCAAATGCTGCGGGACACGAGATCACACACACAGTCCACTGGAACGAAACAAGAGAAAATGTCTGCAACACCCGTGATCCATGGGGCCCGCACTCGGGACTCTGACTTATCTCGAAATTAATGTTATTGCATTTCGGTCATAGACTTGATCTTGGTAACTCACAGTAGTGGGCAGCTTCCGTTACTCCGTTACTAACGTAACTACTTTTTCAGTAACGGAGTAACGCTCTCGCTACTTTTCAAAACAGGTAACTGACAAAATAACTTCCGTTTCTTTATAATCAAGTCCGTTACTCCGCAGGGGCCCGGGAACGATTTCAAAGTTGTGGGGGAGGGCAAAACCAATTTTGTCTAGCCACACATTTTTTTCTCGGTGGATTTCGACTTTTACTTCAACTTGAGTCCTACGGAAATTTTCATAACGAATGCTAATGTTAAAACACTTGAAAATTATAATACACATATTAATACTATATAATTATACATCACAATGATCGTAAAACAATAAGGTTTGCATTTATAATAATTTCGGACAGGTACATTTTATCAGCTTTCAGGGCTGGTGCCGTTTTGTGGAAACAGATTTCGTCTCTTCTCTGGCAGATATGCCGCACCGCACACCTGATATTTTGACCTATAGAAGGAGCCATGGTCCCTGAAATCGGAAGAAAATCGACACATTTTTTAATTGAAAAGGAAATCCAAGGAACTTCAACTAAAATCACCAAAATGTTTTCAATAGCTTATTAAATCCTAAGGTAGCGAAATATTTCAAGTGTTATTGGTAATCCGATACATTTTGGGATTTGGCCCCTAAATCACCTATTTTTCGTTCTGAATTCGTCCTTGAACAACGACGTGTCAAGCAGACAAAGTTGGTAAGGCGCACAATTTTCCACCACCTTTGTTTTTGGTTCTCCAACGTTGTATTTGACACAAAACTCAATTTGAATGCATTTTAACGTTAAAGGGACTGTCCCACCTCAACATAATATTTGAGTTGAGATAGCTATTTTGCGTGTTTGGTATTTAAATTATGTATGGTATAAGTTAAAACAACCACTGAGGTCGAATCACAGAGAAATTCGAGTTTGGTTTTGACATCTGTAACAATGCCCGTCCCCAATGTATTTGAATGGCCCTGAGCCGATGTTCGTAGTCTTCTCTTTCTAAATGTTTGATTACAGTTGATTGTTTTACCTTTTGGCCATACATTAGCCATAACACTAGTCCTACTTATGGCAGCGTGAAGGTTTTTATTTTTTCCCCAAAGAATTCCCTTCAATATGACGTCATCAGCCCAAATATTAAAAATGATTTTTTTATGAAATTAGAAGCACTGTTTGTGAAAACAAATGTTCATATATAGTGTTCGCAGCATTCACTTCGATATTTTGCACCACAACGACGTACATTTGGACACATTTTAAAGTGTGGGAGTATCCTTTTCACCCGCGCGGCGTAGAGGGGGGGGGGGTAAATATTACCCCCCCCCTCCCTCCCGTATTTCCGCCAATAACTTGAAAACTGTAATAGATAGACGTCAAAGTTTCAGTACCTTATCCAGCATAAAATTGACGGTCTTCGTAAAAAAAATGTGAAAAAAAAAATCAGAAACTTTGGGAAGATAATCAAACAGTTGTGATGACGTCAGTCATGCCATTTTGGGTCAAATAACGATAACTGTTGATTGCAGCGTAGACAAACATAGCTTTGATGCAAATTGCAAACGCAAAACTGTTGAGAGGAAATTTATTCTCTACAAAATGGCAATTTCGGATTTCCAAAATTTTGGGTTTTTGAACCCCCAAAATCCAAAAAACTGATTTTTTCAGAAATTTTCACCCAAATGTATATTTTTTAAGGTATTCTAAAAACCGGAGCATATATATGAGAACCAAGTGTTATAAATACCCAAACAAAATTTCAAGGTAATATCTTCATTTTTCAGTGACTGATTTGCTCTCCAAGCATAAGTAGGTTAATGAACGTCACATTTTTCAAAATAACATTTTTTTGTTCTTTGACCTGATACAGATGATAATATAATGTATTTTTGTGTTTATGAGAACAACTGAACCTAGAAACATGCTTGTTTATTAATATTAGTCAGTTTCATGTTTTGAACCTAAAGATGACCTGATTTTGACCTTTTATGGGGTCAAGTTGTAAAAATGGCTGTTGCTATCGATTTTAACATGCAAAATAACCCCTAAAACATGTGTCACAAGACGTTCTTTGGCCTCTTGGTGACAGTGACCTCCCCGCAGGGGCATCGGTTTCGGCCGGTGTAAGGGGAGTAGCGCCCCCTCGGGTCCCAGCTAAC
>VOPJ01002142.1:0-13214 GCA_014673585.1 Semibalanus balanoides
GTCGTTCCCACTTTCATATGCAAGTTTTATAATTCCAAAGTAAAGATACACTTGCCAATGGCGTGATAAAAATATGTTAAATCATATTTTTTATGTGTTATTTACTTATAGTATTTCCTTTTGGTGTGCGGCAGTTCATCTCAACATTTTTTAGTATTCAAATTATTTTTCTTTTACATCATTTCCAGAAAGTGAAATGCGTAAATTGTGGCCGTTAGTGTCCTCTGCCCGTGATGAGTTTCCGCGCTTTGGTGACTCTTCGGCCGGCGGGGCGGCTGCCGACCGTCCGATCGATGTTTGAAAGCACCGCCGAGGTGGCGCATCGCCGCCTCCTGCCGACCCCAACCCCCTTAAACGATCGGTGCCGCCCACACGTTGGCCATAGCGATTGGGTCGGGGTAGACTCGACTCCATGAAGCGGGCCAAGTCTGTGGGTGACCTGGCGTCCGCGCGGCCTTCCGGTCCTGCCCCGGCGGCGGACGGAAGTCGACCGCAGCAGCACCGAGACCGGAAGGAGCCGCCGCCGCCGGCGGACGCGCTGCCCGAGAAGATAGTCATTGTGGAGGAGACGGCCAGACGGCCAGTGGCTCACCCTGTGCTAGTGCCGCCGCAGGGCAGACCGGCGCCGATGGCGGAGTCGCCGCCGGCAGGTGAGGATGCCCTGCCCGCTCCCGACACTGTCAAGACCGTCAAGAGGCTGTTCGAGCCGTCCCCGCGGCGTGCGGGGGTGTCGCGGCCGGTAGCGACCGGCACGCGGGCTGTGATAGACCGGACAGGCAAGACGCGGCGCACCTCGCCTTCGTCCCGGCCAGCCCCGCCCACCGCCAGGCCTACCGTCAAACCGGCGTCACCGGCGCTGAAGACCTCAAGTCGGGAGAAGCTGACGTCCGGAGCCGTCCGGGGTCCGCCGCTGAAGGCTGTACCGGTGTCGGCAGCGGGATCTGCTGGGTCGAGCGGTCCTGGCTCTCCGTCAGGTGGGGAGAGTGATGTCAGCCGGCGGACGGCCTCTGAAGATACTCCCGACCTCACCTCGCGGCGGCCAGAGAAGCTGACCTGGAGCCAGCTGCGGCAGAGTAGTGTCAGTGAGGGCACCCAGACGCCGAGCCCGCCTTCGACCCCGCCGGTTACCTCTCCTGTCACCCAGCCTACCAGCCCGACCCGGCAGGCGGTGGCCCCCCTGAAGAAGTCCCTGTCGCGGGAGTCCAGCGCCGAGCCGGCGTCACCGACCTCCTCCCCAGTCCGACGCCAGGTGGGCATCATCAAGCCCAACCGCAAGGTGGAGCACCGCACCGACGAGTTCAACCGGCGCAAGAACACGCTGAACCACGTGAGGAACAGCGTGGTGGAGAAGGAGATCGCGGTGATCGGCACCGAGTACCTGAAGCGGCGCGACCACTTGGAGGAGCCGACGCCTCTCACCAAGCCGACCCCCGTCATCAACGGCGCGCGGGAGACGCAAGACAGCGCGCCGCCGCCCGCCCTGCCGCCGCGCAAAGCCGTGTTCGAGTCGAACAAGACGCTGCCGCTGTCGATTGACACAGCGCCGCCGCGACCGGCACCCTTCCATGGGCGTCATCCTCAAGCCGGTGCCGAAGACGGAGCCGGTCCGACCCGAGGAGCCGTCTCCGCCGCTGAAGCCGAAGACCAGGCAGCTGGAGCCGGTGCGGGAGCCGGAACAGAAGCCGGTGCCGGCGGCGGTGACCCGACCTCAGCCGGAAGCTGTAACTCGACCTCAGTCTGCGGCGGTGACCCGACCTCAGCCTGCGGCGGTGACCCGACCTCAGCCGGAAGCTGTAACTCGACCTCAGTCTGCGGCGGTGACCCGACCTCAGCCGGAAGCTGTAACTCGACCTCAGCCTGCGGCTGTGACCCGACCTCAGCCTGCGGCTGTGACCCGACCTCAGCCGGAAGCTGTAACTCGACCTCAGCCTGCGACGGTGACCCGACCTCAGCCTGCGGCGGTGACCCGACCTCAGCCGGCGGTACCTGCACCTGAGGTGGTGAACCGAGGTCCAGCGGCGGCCAAGCCGAAATGGCACCAGGCCGCCGACAACAGCATGACGTTCAACTTCACCAAGCGGCAGGAGGTGCCCGACTACGTGGAGGACGATGGACTCATCTTGCGACGGAAACTGCCGAAGGTGAGTCGCTGGACCCGAGACGAAATAATAACGACGCAGCTTAAAACCAGCTGTCTCAAATGCTTCAATGCATATTGCATGCTTTATGGGCATCACAGAGCGAGCGTTTTGCGTCAGATTTATATCCGCGTGATCATTCTTCGGTTCCATACTTACTGGGGTTCGCCGAACTTATACTGTTTCAAGAGCTGACGTGCGCTGTATTGTTGCTGCGCTGTTGTCAATAGGCTTATTGGGAGGACATCAGAGGGGTTAGGCTTTACCTTAGCTTTACTTAAAGCAACTGGCTCGAGCCCGTCGAGGCCTTGAGTCGAGACCCATGGCTTTATATACGCAAGAAGCTCAGACGAACAAATCCTTAGGAATTAAGTTGTTGAGTTTTTGGTAATTCTTGAGTTTGCTCGATTTGGACAGTGCAAGTGCTCGGCAACCGAACCGTCGAGTTGGATCAAAGACGGGCGACTTTTCATACAGGACTGTTGTGAGACGGCAGCAATGCTAACTTTTTTGGTGGGTTCTTTACTAGGTTCAAACAATGCTTTCGATGTCAGTTCTTCAGTATAATGAAAGTAGGATGTCAACATGACTACTGACCTTCTTGTTATCTACATAAAATCCTGTATTTCAACTTTCATTTATAGTCATTGTCCTAATCATTTAGGTGCATCGTTCGGATATTTCGTAGCAGTTTGATGACCTTTCAATAGACTGCTAAGTTGGTATTTTACTGGATAACTTCATTCGTTGTATCCAAAATGACATGTTAGTGATTAAATCGTTTCCGCGTTTCCTTTGTGCGTTGGCCACTTTGCTTTTCACCAATCGGCATTGTAGCCTTATCTGATGATTTGGGCCGGCTTTACTCCTTTCACATGCCTTTAGCATGATGCACAGACCTGTATATGTACGAGAACGAAGACAGGGGACAAAACAGAAACAGGGAAAGATAATTGCCTTAATAAGACCGATTGGAAAGGCAGGCAGGCAGGCAGGCAGGCAGGCAGGCAGGCAGGCAGGCAGCCCGGGGCAGACGGGCAGACGGGGGGCAGAACGGGGCAGAACGGGGCAGACGGGGCCGACGGGGCAGACGGGGCAAGACGGGGCAAGACGGGGCAGACGGGGCAGACAGTTTCCCGCCGATACCATTCAGATGCGCAGCCAGCTGCGGTCAGCCGGTCGGAACGGACCCGTTAAATCAGATCTATTCAGCTCGCTGCGTGTCGCCGTGACGAACACGGCACGAACCCGGCGAACGTCGCCAGACCACTGACTAAGACCGACTTACCGCTACTCTGCTGAGTGAGTCGACTCTCTGTCCAGCGCCGACCTCCTGAGCGCTGGTCTTAACGTTACCTGTGACGTATCATACCGATACCGACTACTCACTATGGGATCAAGGCGTTTACCCAAGTGCTAGCTGAAATGGTTTTCCCAAGCAGAATCAGATCCCGTTTCTAGTTAATAAAACTAACGTCAGTCTCCTACCGTGCTTAGTTAAGAGCCCCGTCGAGTTCGTCTCACTTAACATTGGTGCTCCATACTAAGTGGGCCCCAAATTAGATTACACAAATTGCCGCATTACCCTGGAGTTGAGGCGCCCTTAAAACATCAAATTACTCCAATGAAACCTGTAACTGGGAGTTGGCATCTCGTGACGGGATGGGTTTGTTCTGGTCGGGCCCATTGCACATCGCTGGTGTGCGCACTGTGCAAGCTGAACACGCTGTGTAGAGTCTGTGTCTGTGATACCGGCGGGCGGCACGATGCCCCGCGGCCCTCCCGGCTGCTGATCGCCGGTCCTGAGCCGCACACTGACCGTCGTGGGGTCACGGTCTGCTGTCACGGGGTCACGGATCTGCTTATGTCCGGGATCAGGGTCTGCTGTCACGGGATCACGGGTCTGCTGTCGCGGGGTTTTGGTCTGCTGTAACGGGGTTTTGGTCTGCTGTAACGGGGTTTTGGTCTGCTGTCACGGGGTTTTGGTCTGCTGTCACGGGGTTTTGGTCTGCTGTCACAGGAACACGGCTCTGGTGTCATGGAATCACGGGTCTTCTGTCACGAAATCACGGGTCTGCTGTCACGGGGTCTCGACGCCTGCTGTCACGAAATCAGGGGTCTGCTGTCACGGGGTCACGGCGCCTGCTGTTACGGAGGCACGAACCTGCAGTCACGGGATCACGAGGTCACCGCCAGGGAACGGCACAGCGGTCCGATACATACGTCACGTGCCCAGTCGTGACTACTCGATTGTGTAATGCGTGGGAGGTCGACCAGTTTTCTCTCTCCGTGACGTTGTGAAAGGGAATGGTCACGAATCGCCTAAGCAGGAGACGTTGGCCACGAATCGCTCGTTTCTATCGCTCGATTGGTATTAATTTGGCCGTTCCGGTCGCTCGGGTCGCCCGGGTCGCCCGGGTCGCCCGGGTCGCTCGGGTCGCCCTGGTTTCGCCTCCGCGTAAACTAAAACAGGAACCGCACCCATTGCGTATTGGACAGGCCAACGGTTGTCTTGCTGATTTCGCTAATATCCACTCAACGGCACTCTAGGAAACGCGAAAGTAAACTTACACAAAACAAATGAGTTGTATACAGTGGTCTGGAGTCTGGCGGCCTGCAACTGACGGTCTGTTTCTGTTCAGACCTGCTGGTGGGTCCGTCTCTGGACAAGCCTGCGGCCTTGGTCAGCTTATCGTTTGCAGGCTGGAATGTCGTCTGTTGTTGCTAACCGCCCGTCTCTGTTTTGAATGACAGAGCTGATCGACGTCTGGTTTTGCCGGCCAGCCGAATAGCAGCGGTTCATATCGCATAAAAACATGCCTTTCACAATATCACAGCCGTTCTCGAGAAGCGTTGGGAATAAGAGCCGACTTTTTGTTATAGGTTGTCACTGCAGCCAAATTCTGCTTAGTGTTATATGTGCGAGTTTTAGTGCATAAATGCCTGATTCCGCTGCAGGAAAGCGAGGTATTACGTCGCTTCTTAATTTGGTGTGGTATTATTGTGGTATTTGGTGTTTGTCACCCGAGGTCACGAGGTCAAACAGATTACGGTCATTAGGCGTTGTAGCACATGCTTAATTAATGCTTATGGTGTTGTTTTTCGTCTAGAACGCGAAAAATTACCTCGGTAACATTGTTTGATTCATTAGAAATATAGAAGCAAAAAGCAAGAATATAAATGTATTTTTATGCATGATAATTCAGTGTGAGAGGTGGCCGAATTTTGTTTTTGAAGGTCATAAGTCATTCATTTTTGACGATATCGACTTCAACGTGGCACACATATTCACCGGACATGTCTTAATCACATAGACTCTGATGTCATTCCCGGATGACCTTTCATAATATAATCTTTTTCCTTCGGCCAACATACGTATAATTGATTTGCGAGAGGGTACCATGCAAGCTCGGTGACGATACTGATGCTGATTTAGGAGATATTGCAAAATAATGGGAGATGGGGCCTGGGGGTGGGGGACAGCAACCCCCCGGTAACTAGCGGGTTGATGAATCTCCAGCATCTTTGCCATTCTCTTCATGCAGGTGTAGATAATGTAGTATGACAGGTGTAGCCAATATCACACCAACATATCATTTTGTGTAATGGAAATGTATTGGAGCATTTTGTCAGGCTCTGAAACAAATTAGCAAAAATAGTTGTATAGTACACTTTGGTCACACCAACTTTGGAAATGTTTCTCCACGCATGTCTTCATGGCATCATGGTGATGTTTAATGAACTGGTTTTGTCAGTTGTCTTACTGCTTTTGGACTGGTTTTGTGAGTTGTCGTATATTAACACCTTCCTTGGCCTTGTATTACGTAAATCTTCGTCCCGACTTGTTCGCACTGCTGGCTCTCGAAAACCATACCTATCTCGTCTACCCGGAGCGTGTTGTTGCCTATGACGCGCTTCGCTGACGTCCGCCGGCCACCGGTATCGGTCGTCTCGGTCATCGATAACGGACTATCGGTGTCTGAGCGCCAGTAGCTGCGGCTGAGCTCATCGGTGCATTCCCAGATGGAGCTGATAACCGCAATGGCGGCGCGAACTGTCTGCATTGTTGTGTGCAGGAATGTAGCTGGGCGCCTGACCGCAAAGTTGCGCCGGCATGGGACGGGGCCTCTCGGCCGTGTCACGCACCGTTGCTTCACGGTGGGAGCCGCGGTCAGCGCTCAAACTGTTCCCACCGGCACAATCCGTTCATCTCGCGGAGAGGCTGTGCAACTCCTGTCGAGACGAGCAGCGCTCGCACGCTCTCGTCTGCTGGTCCCACCATGGCGGCACCTTTCCCAACGTTGAGCGACCTTCCTCTCACAAGCTGTGAGAAGTGTCTGGAAAATGACGGCCTCTGGCGGCAGCTCTTAACCTCATGTTTTGACGCTGCAATGCTTCCATTGTGCTGCCTTGTTTACATGTCAGAGATTCTGTCGAGTGTGAAATTCAGCGGCAAGTGTCGCTTCAATTGGCACTTTTCTGCTGATGGTGGTGTACGTGCCCAGCGGCCGGCAACAGCGACCCAGCAGCGGCCGGCAACAGCGACCCAGCAGCGGCCCAGCAGCGGCCCAGCAGCGTCCCAGCAGCGGTCCAGCAGCGTCCCAGCAGCGCCCCAGCAGCGTCCCAGCAGCGTCCCAGCAGCGTCTCAGCAGCGTCTCAGCAGCGTCTCAGCAGCTCCCCAGCAGTGTCTCAGCAGGCGACGTCTCGGCTGAGCCATCCATGGCTGAGCCGGCCTGCGTCACCGTCACAACAGAGGCAGCAGCGCGGCGCCGATCTCACCCCGATTCGCTGCGGTGGCCAGCTGTCGTGCGTGCGCTGCGAATGCGGCGACGCTGCGGCGAATATAGCGACAATGCGTCGCGCGAGTAGGCCTGCTGTGTGACGCGGCCGTGGTTCGGCTGTGGTGCAGGTTTGACCTGGTTGTGACCTGCTGTGACCTGCTGTGACCGCCCGGTTCGGCTGGTCATGCGGTTTAGGCGGCTGCTGCAGGTTGTGGTTCAGGGCGGGACGACCCGGTGGGATAAGGGACCTCTGGGTGCCTCAGAGGAGTAACATAAGGCTGGCAGGAGATGGGTGCAATCGTGACCTGATGTGACCGAGACGACGGGGCGAGGTCAACTCTGTGAAAAACAAATATTTCATTTTATTTATTTATTTTATTTTGTGTAAATTATGGGATCTCCTAAGAGTAAGGGCAATACGGTCATCAGGATCGTCGGGGATCCTAATTCATCACACTAATGTTTTGGAGCCATATTGTTATAACTCGATCGAGACTGCCTGGTTGCATCTCTGTGCGACCTGACCTAGACAGGCATGTTCATATTCTGTGACTAGCCTTGAATTGGAGATTGTAACGCCATGATGACGTTATCGTGACGTAACTAGTGCTGTCGTCACATAGGAGCAGGTGGCCAGTGACGGAGGAGACGCGGCAGATGGGTCTCGATCTGACTGACCACCGACAGCGCTTTCAAGGATATCAGTCATTGTGGAGAGGTGAAGTGCTCTGATAAGTGTCCTCTGTATTGGTATCTGTGACGCCACTGTGTCGTCATGATGACGTAACTGGTGCAGTTATCAGATAAGACCTGATGCCTCTTAGAAAATATTAAGAACTTAGTCTAATTTGGAAATTATTATACCTATATTCATACTTTTATTTGCTATCCACTGCAACATATTCCGACGATTTGTCGCAGGTTTGATCTTTTCTTCCATCTCTCGTTAGCCGGCTCATAAACCAACTGTCCGGTATCGCTGTTCATAAACCGCCTAAAACCGGCCGCGACCGAGCTGAGAGCTAAGGCTGGCCGCCGGAGAAGGCGGACACTGTCTCCGTCGTCAGACGCTGAGCCTGAGACCCAGCACTTCTTCACGCCTGCTGCCCTCGGCGATCTCTCTCTCGCTCGACCCTCCAATTAGACGGCGCAGTCCAGCCCTCTGTTTACCGATGACTGGCTGACCCGACTGACCCCGAAACCGGCGACACACCGCGCGAGAAACCGACCTGCCAGCGACGCGACACGCACCGCTGTCACCCGGCAGTGGCGTCTCGTCACGTGACCCACAAACGGGCGCGTCACGGCCGTGACGGGCCGGCAGCGGCGGCACGTGCGCGCGCGCCGCCTGCTTGTGAAACGGTCGGCCGGCAGCAGGTGGGACTGGTGATGATTGCGCTGGCGACGTCGTTCTGATAGTCACGACGAGTCACGAAGCCGCCGGCTGCTTGTGCTCGCCCGGCAGCGTCACGTGACGCGGAACACGCCCCACATGGACCGTCCGCACGGTATGAGAGGGCTGGCTGCAGCGGTACGACGGGCAGACGTCCTGCTTCGTGTTTTGGGGCGTATATTGTTACAGACGTTTGGAGTGACGCGGCAGAATGCCGAGCGGTAGACTTGAGAGTTCAGACTTCAGCTGTGCTGTCTCTGTGCTGTCGTGGTGTTGTCGCTTGCGCCGTTACAGTTGGTCTGTTGCTAAGTGAAGTGTTTTGCTGAGCCCGGAATGCGCCGACTAAGGTGCCTTGGCGCTGACTGAGGTCCACGTCTTGCGCGCGGCTGAGTCGGCGGAGGAATCGGTTGCATGATGGTGACATGATATGAAACAATGTGTTACCAAAGTTACGACGTTGAAACTGAACTTTCGATGACATTGGGACGGATGTTCTTGGTCGGTTGATTTGATTTAGATGGAAAAGTAAAAAGTTATTCGGGGTTCGTTTCTGACATTGCGCTGTATTATTTACCGCAACACATTTCCTGCTATGTAGACTGTACCGCAACATCCTGCTGTAATGCGGAACATCTTACAAATTTAATCGAGTAATACAATTTAATCGTCTCGGTCCATCGTAAGTTTCATTTGTCTTTTGTTCCCTAGGAATGTAAGCAAGTCCTTTCCGCAATATTTTTAGCTGTAATAACAAATGTTATCGTGTTTATAATGCCGTTTCGACATTTTCGCTTTGAGAATGTTTCCGCGCAGGCATTTTCTCAGCTTGTTATCGTCATATTGTTCCACTGGAAAGCGGTCTCGTCAGACAGTGACATCTTGACGTCTGCTATGATCGAAGTGCGGCCTGTTCGTGAAGCCGCCCGGTCGGCATTCGCCTCCACGAATCTCCACGATACTGCTCGTTCATCCTCCTGCTCGCCCCCTGTCTAACTGACACGTGAACGTGCCAAAGGATGGGGACACATCTTGCTTAACCGTGCACTGCGCTCGACTCTCTTATCGCGATAGTACACACGTCCTCCGTGCCGTCCCAGAGATCTCGAACCGATTCCTCCTGGGACTGGCTAGAAGTATTGTAATCAGTAATTCCTCCCTCCCTTGCTAACATAAATAAGACTGTCCTGTTCTCTATCACGATCGCATACTGCGCACCGCCGTCTCTCCTCTCGTATCCGAGTCTCTGCACGGCTTCACCCGCGCTCTCCCTACACCCTCATACAACTACTAGTTACATCTATATACGACCTCCGCATCTCTACTCCATGGAATCCCCTGGAGCCCCTCCGAGGCCGGCCGTCCCTGGTACGGCTGAGGTGGACCGGTCAGTGTAGATAGAGCGTCCGGGCCGAGTGGCGGTCCTGGGACGGCTGAGGATGGACGGCTCAGGTGGCTAGATAAGCCGGTCCGGGCCAGGCGGCCTCCCGTACCGGCTTGAGAATAGAGGATGGACGTGTCGCGGTGGGTTGAAGGAGCGTCCGGGGCCGAGGCGGCCGTCCCGGACGGCTGAGGATGGACGGTCGTGGTAGATAGAGCGGGTCCTGGCCGAGGTGGCGTCCCGGGACCGGCTGAGGATGGACCGGCTCGTGGTAGATTAGACGGTCCTGGCGAGCGCCCGTCCTGGGACAGGCTGAGATGGACCGGTCGGTGGTTAGATGACGGTCCTGGGCCGAGGCGGCCGTCCCGTACCGGCTGAGGATGGACCCGGTCGGTGGTAGAATAGAGCGGTCCCGGGCCGAGGTGGCCGTCCGGGACAAGGCTGGATGGATACCGGTCGGTGGTGATTAGAGCGCGTCCCGGGCCGAGGGCACGCCGTCCTGAGAACAACTGGCCCCCACCTGAGGCATTCCACTGGCACCATCATCCTCTCCCTCCTAGGCTCCTCTCTCTTCGTCAAGACCCTTGCCCTTCTAATAATACACATCCATGTTCCTCCTCCTCTCGCACGTCTCCATCGGCTCTTGCCTCTCTCTCCCTGTCGCTATCCTCTTCGCATTCAACTGAGCATGCCCTACCTGGTGTTCCACCTCTTCATCTCTCGTGGTACGATTTTGACGTCCTCCTTTTTGCCTGATGTGTTCCACCATATTCCGTGTCGCCTCCCGTCCTCTGGCTTACCGCTGCCCTTTGAGTATTGAGACTCTGCGTTCTATCTTCTCTTTTCTTGGTCTGTATACGACTAGAGCGTGATCCCGTGACCGAGGTACTCGTGCTCGTCACCGGCTTAACCACTGAGGATGAAGGATGACCGGTCTGGTATGAGTAGAATAGAAGCGCGTCCTCGGGCCTCAGATCACAGAATGGCCGTTCTCTGGAGACTTAAGCGCTTCTCGAGGATGCCTCACCCGGCCATCTCATTATTACCGCGTCCGCACTACGACAGCAGTTCACCCTCGACCCGGACCGGGGGGCCCCTGGGACCGGCTGAGGATGGACCGTCGGTGGTAGGATAGGAGCTCCTGGGCCGACGGCTGTTCCCTAGTACCGCTGTGAGTATGGTCCGGTCGGTGGTAGATAGAGCGTCGGGCCGAGGCGCCGTCCGGTACCGGCTGAGGATGGACCGCGTTCTTTGTGTAGATAAGCGGTCCTGGTGCCTGTATGGTGTGCTGTTTTCTCCTTGGGATCAGGCTTTAGGATTTCGATCTGTGTCGTGGTATATGAGATGGTCTCTGGGCTTTCGAGGCGGCCCGTCCGGTGACCGGCTTGTGGGATGGTTATCTCTCGTCTTGGTTAAGATAGAGCTGTCCTGGCCGAGGCGGCCTGTCGCACCGATACTCGTTCTTGAGTGACCGGTCATGGTTTGTAGATAGAGCGGTTACCTGCGCCCGAAGGAGACGTCCGGGACCGTTTTCGGTGGTTGACTTCTGATTTGACTGCGGTGACTAACGCGGTCTGACTCAGCCCCGTCACGGGGGTCAGCATGATCGATTGTACTCTGAGGCGCGGATCGATACGAGGTTTAATACGCGTCGTCATGGTCACCAGTCACAGCTCATTTCACTGTCTGAACTTATGGAAACTTTGTCATGTGCATCGGCTCAGATGCAAACCTTGTAGAGATCGGGTGAGCAAGGGGTTGCACCTGTGATGAATGCTCCAGTGAAGAATGAAAATGCAGATTTTATTGTCTCCAAAACGATGTCACAAAAATTAAACGTACGTAAGATAATCCTGTCATACCGTGTAGTTATAGGCAGTAATTTGTACGTGCCTGCACAGTGCACTTGGTAGCTTTATGCCTGGTTTGTCGTCTGGCCGCCTCCGTGAGTCGTGTTCGGGTGTCCGTGACAGAGCCGGTAGTCCACGTCACGGCGGCAGGGGGACATGTTCGACCGACACCTCTCGCTGCGGGCACGATGACACCGTATCTAGATTGACAGTGTGACGTCAGCTAAGGTCGTGACAGGTTACTGCGAACCTCTGTCTGAACCCGGTCTGACCTCCACACGTCCTCGACCTTTGCCCCGGCGCCGCCACTGTACGAGCCGGATGACATCCGGGCCAGTATCAACGCCCCGTGGCCGGCTCAGCGGGTCAGCACAGGTGAAAAACTGACTTTATAACCTCCTCGCCGGGCTGCTGCCAGTGCCACTGATGGGCACCGTTGCTACCGTGGCCGCCTTTGACGACGACGGTTTGGTTTGGTGGCGACGGCCAACCTTGTCACGCTAGCCGGGGCGTCACCGGACGGACGTCATCGGGCCCTATAACTCGTCATCAGATACGATTCCTGATGACGAATCATCCTGGTCATCTATTCTTGAGTGGCGGCATAGGATACAAAAATGGTCGTCACCGGACTGAGTGGCGCGCGGCTGCCTGCTGTCGCTGGTTACCTCACGGGGTCCGGCGGCGCTGTCTGTCCGCCGGCGGCACGTTCGGAGCTGGCTCGGAGCTGGCAGTGACGGCGCCCCGGGCTGCGGCCCGTCCCTTTCGCCGCCGGATGACGCTCAGTGATGCCGGATGACGCCTGTGAGCGCCCCGGGCGTCGGCTGGGGACGCCACCGGCAGGTGTTGTCCCTTCACCGCACGGAGAACGGAGAGGAGACGGGGAGAGGGGACGGGGAGAGGGAAGACGGGGAGAGGGGACGGGGAGAGGGAATCAGGAGCAGATTAGAGACATGGGAGCAGAGTGGAGACGAGCGGTGAGAGGTAATGATGGCCTGATGGTGACGGGAACGGTCACAGTTGGGCTCTCTTGGAGCATGAGGTGAAACTTTCGCAGCATTATATTTATTTACTTGTATTGTAATTGTATACGGAGGAAATACACATTCATTCCTTTTGCCAGGAAAGGAATGAATGTGTATTTCGGCACTAAGAGCCATTTTCAATGTCCGTCATTGTATCGGCCGACATATCGGCCGGCCGGTTAACGTAACGGTTTTACAATGTTTGCTCTGAAATGCCGCCATGGAAAGTGAAGCCAGTTCGATGTCACTGAGACTTCTAATTAGGTGCTGGCAGGCTGACTGGTAATTATGTGCTGGCTGACTGGTAATTAAGTGCTGGCAGGCTGTTCTGATAGACGCGGTGGCTCGTCGGTAATGAGTCGCACCTAGCGCGGCCGGCAGAGCTGCAGCAGGACTGTGATGGTCTCTGTGATGGTCCTGTGATGATCTGGTCTGGTCCCTCTGATTGGTCCGTCGCCGCCCTCCCCAGTCCGTCAGAGGGACAGTAGTAGGGAGGGCAGGGGTCGGAAGGGGGTGGTGCCGCCGACCTCGGTCCTCGCTGTGTGGGAGGCACGACCCACTAACAAAGGGCACAGGGGCGACAAAAAGACCAGCTCAGACGGCCTGCCTGTCGGCGCGGAGGTGGATGTCGCTGTGACCCCGCTGGTTG